>PVJC01016699.1:0-33364 GCA_004026665.1 Murina feae | reverse complement strand
GCGGGGCATCGTGGAGCGGGAAAGCAAGGCTGCAGGGGCCGGGGTCCTGCTTGGCAGCTCCCAGACCCCTTGGCGGCACCGGGAAGGGGGAAAGGAAGGCAGCAGGGGACGGGTGAGTGGGAAAGAGTTGGCGGCCTGCTTGGCGGCTTCCCAGGTCCCTTCCGAGGATCAGGGAGCAGGAAAAGGCTGGCCTGACCACGAGGCGGGGTTTTTCCTGCTTTCTGGTGGCTGAAGGAAGATGGGCAGTAGGCAAGCTTGGGAGCCAGGCCGCCCGCAGCCCTGGTCACAGCTCAAAAAAGAGAACAACATGCTGGGGAGGGAAAGAGTCTGAGAGATCAACATAGGGGGGATGCCTGCTCCAAGCCTCCACAGTGTGCCTGGGGGCAGGCCCCCAGCAGGTAGACACACACAGGAGGACTGCTCCGAGCCTCAGATGCGGCTGGGGGCAGGTCCCAGTGGTGACACACACACATACACACACACACACACACACAGAAGGCGCCTGGCAGACTGGGGCCATCATAGGACATCCACTGAGGGGTCCCAGACTGTGAGAGTTCACAGGTCGGGCTGAGGGACTCCCTCCACCCCGAGTGCACAAATTTTTGTGCACCGAGACCCTAGTTGTTATATAAATGTTGAAAGTATTTCATAGGAATAAAAGAAGGTACACTTAATTTCAATTATGTTTCTGCCAATTGCAAGTTTTATGATTTGAATGTCATCTATTTTCTCTCAGCCTTAGTTGCTTCTTATATCGATGTTCCTGAAAAGCCAGAATTAATTCAGATAAAAAACAGGTGTCCCCGGCTCAGAGGTTGAGATCTGACCCATGAACACATGCCCAGGTTGTTGGGTTTGATCCCTAGAGGGGCTCCTGGGCTGCCAGAGGAATGTCTAACTGCCAGCTTAGGCCTGATCCCCTGGAGAGCGGACCTAAGCCAGCAGGTGGACATATCCTGAGGGGTCCCAGACTGAGAGAGGGTACAGGCTGAGCTGAGAGACCTCCCCCAACAGTGCACGAATTTTCATGCACTAGGCCTCTAGTTTATAATAATAAAAGCAAGCATAAGATAATTAAAATACAAAAACAGAATCAGGAGTTGGGCAGATAAGATAAAACGTAGGAGGCTTTATAAATGCACACTCTTCTGTGCTTCTTCAGTCTGGACCATCAGAATTCACTTCTATATTTCATTCATCCACATACAGAGCTATAAATGTTTTAACATTATTTCACCTTACATGGGGACATTTGCACCTTGGAAATTTTAATTATGATTTCCTCTAGGGTTTTTGAGTGAGTCTGGGAATTATTAAAACCGAAAATAATTATTTGTCATGTTATATTACTTTTTTTCCCAAATCATGCATATGCATAAGTTAATTTTTATTTTGTTTTATTTTGTTTTCCAGAGCAATAAACTGAGGCGCATAGAAAGAAATGTGAAGAGTGTAAGGTTTCATTACATAATTTTGATGCAGATTGCACTTGAACAGCCTCTTCATTTATAACCCCAAACCTTGTGTATGTTGCATAGGGCATGCTCCAAGTTTCAAAGAATTTATTTTATAAAAAGGATCTACCATTATTATTAAATTGTACTTTATTTTGCAGAATATAATTGATATCAAATGGTCATCCTAATTTGATTTCTGAACTTTAGGTTTTCCTCTCCTTTGTAGTAAGTGTAGTAATTATTTAGACTAAACGTATGATCAGGTTTTCAAATATTTAAATAACAACATTTTTTGTTTCAAACCCTAGAAATATCTATGATAGTGTAATTGGAACAGCAAGCCTATTCCCTGTAAGACAGAGCTATTCACTTGAGTGACACTGGCATGACTAATGAGAAGGAAGGCGACTAATAATGATTCTTGATTAGACTTTAGTTTCCCAAAGATGAAATTTTTTATTGTAGAATTTATACTGAAAGAAAAAAGATAAAGAGGCTAAGACTAGGGCAGCATTATTTCTGAAATTTTTACTAACTGTCTATTAAGAAATTACACACAGTAGGATTTAAACCTCGAGCCTTTCCTGCTTCTCTCACACCTACAACATTATTGCATTTCACTTGTGCACTCTAATCTTTAAAGTTCTATAGGGAAGCTATTTGTTCTTAGAAATCAAATGTCAAGTATGGTAGTAGTAGAAGACACACGGGAGTATTTTGATATTGGAACTGGTAGTGGAAATAGATCAAGTGTGAAACAGAAGGTACAATCATGTATATATTGATATGGAGTGTTATATTTTAAATGCTAAAAATATTATTGGATAACGTCCCCTTTTCTTACAATTAAAACAGTGCAAACAATATGGAATGAAAATTATATTTTGTTTCTCATGACCCTCTATAATATTAAGTCATGGCTCACATCATTTTTTAAATTATTATAAAGTGTACACAAGAATGTAATTTTCAAAATATTCAAAGAGTTTCAGAAGAGTAAAATAATGAAATGAGAAAATAGTCAATTTTACCACCAATGAGCTCACATCTAACTCTCAGTCCTAATTTACAAGTTAAACGCTTTTAACCTTTTCTAGTTTGGGTTTTCAAGTGGATACTTTACTGGTTTATTAATTGTATATATTATTTATTGAGTCTCCTATTTGAAGTTTGAGAATTTACTTCATTTGATCTTGCATTTATATTTTATTCTCATCCCAATAATTTTTTTCTATTAATTTTAGGGGAGGAGGAAGGAAGAGAAATAGAGAGAAACATCCATGTGACAGAGAAACTTTGATAGGTTGCCTCCAATATAAGCCCTGACCAGGGCTTGAACTCACAACCTAGGTATGTGGCCTGACCAAGAACTGAACCTATGACCTTTCAGTGCATAGGACAATGGCTCCAACCAACTGAGCCACACTGAAGACAGTGTAGAAGGAAGCCACGTGGTGCAGAAGGGAGCGAAGCCCCGGAGAAGGGAGAGAGCCGAGGCAGCAAAGACCGGAGTGGAGCTGAGTCAGCGGAGAAGGGAGCGAAGGCCTCAGGAAGCCCTGTTCTTGCAGGGATCTTCCTGCAACAGGCCTCTAGTAAAGATAAAAAAGGGAAGAATTCGACTTGTACAGGATGGACAGTGTGGATGTTCCAATTATCTGATATTTAAATCCATGCCTGATGAATTAAAGAGGAAAACTAAAGTGACATTTAGGAAATGTGAATTCTAGACTAAAGGAATATTAATTTAAAAGCATATATATCTGCTTGGTAGAGTTGAAGAATAGGACAAATGTTACTATCATTAGAACTGAGGAAGCGAAGAGAGTGAGAGAGTGGTGGAAGCATGCCCATCTCTGGCTCTTGTTCCATGATGTTCATCTCTGAATGCACAAAATAGTACTGTTCTGTGTCATCTAAAAATGTTTACATGAGCCCTGACTGATTTGGATCAGCGGATAGAGCATTGGCCTGCGGACTGAAGGGTCCCAGGTTCGATTCCAGTCAAGGGCATGTAACCTTGGCTGTGGGCACATCCCCACTAGGGGGTGTGCAGGGGGCAGCTGATCGATGTTTCTCTTTCATCGATGTTTCTAACTCTCTATTCTTTTCCCTTCCTTTCTGTGAAAAATCAATAAAATCTATTTTAAAATAAATAAATAAATAAATAAATAAATAAATAAATAAATAAATAAATAAATAAATAAATAAAATGTCTACATGAGTCTTATCAAGAAGATTTAAACGATGTGTCATTATATCTTAAATTTTTAATAATATTTATAACTTAATTTTTTTCATTTCAGTCAAAAGGATTCAAGACTTTATGTCTTCTAATAACATGGGAATATTTTTAGAGAATAACTAGAGGTATTGGTGCTAGAATTTCAGAAACCAATTTTGTGCCTTCTTTTTTATTTGATATTTTTCATATGGAATGAGGTTGTTTTCTTCATTATAATGGGAAAAGTAAGAGTAGAATGGAACTTAGAATGGTGTGTGTGCCTTTTAAAGAGAAGACATATCCTCCTTCCTTTCTTACCAATAATATGTAAGGTGATGACAGTTATAATTACATACAAATTAGTATTTTAGTTGCTGCGAATGAGTGAATTTAAAGTGAATAAGTTTAAACAAGCAAATATTTATTAAAAAGCCCTTGTCCCTTCTGCACTCAAAACTGTTTTTATTTTGTTTGTCATTTGGTTGTTTTGTTTGTGGTCATTGTTGCTTTTCACCTGGATGAAGGTAAAAGAAGTAATACAATAGGTCAAGTGGTAAGCAGAGCTGAAGTCAGACTGTCTGAGTTCTGGTCTCAGCTTGCAAGGCACAAAATTCCTTTAATGTGATTTAATTCCATTGCAAGTCCTAGCCAGCATTTGGAAAATAGGATGGGTACACTGTGTTATTTCAATTTGATTTTAGCTGGCAATTATGCTGTACCCATCTTATTAACTGGAGAACTACTTAGCCATATATATCTTAATAATGTCACAGTAGACACACCCATCTCCTTCACTTCACTGCTTGAAGGACAGGAGCCATAGTTATTGAGGATCATAGGTATGATTCATAAACCAGGGGGAGCTTAAAATAACCGCTGCTCTATACTGCATGGGCTGCCACACATTAGGTAAAGAGGCAAAAGTAGCATTCTGATGAGAGACACCACATTTTTAAGACAAAAACAAAAAACAAAAAAACACAAAACAAAACATGGAGATGCTGACAAAAAGAATCCAATGATGTATGAATATCCAGCAAACCTGTTCTGTTGGAGAATAAAAGGAGGTTTGCCAAACTTGTGATTGAGAATAACTAGAGGAAAGAAGAGAAAAAATCAACAACTTCTCTTGATTCGCCTTATTATTTTGATTTTCCTCAATTGTAACTGTGAGGTTACAATGGACTAAATGAACTTCCATCCTGTAAACTGGTCCCTATTGTTAGTTTAAAGCAATAGTGGAGAAGGAGTTCAGAACATAGTTCACATGGCTGGAGACATAGTCATGTGAAACAATAACCATATAACTTCCTTTTATGTTTATGTCTTTCTATAGAGATACAGGGAATCACTGAGACGAGGTGAGCAGTGTTACGCAGGTTAACAGTCTCACATATGGTGCTGCCTCTGTAAAGGGAGGGCTTGGATAAGGAAGAACGACCCTGTCAGCATTTCTGTCTGAGAGAATGCTGCCTCTCCAGCCCTCGCTCTGATGCCAGACAATTCAGTTCCTCCCCAAAGGTCCCTGGTGCCTTTCCAGCTGCTGCCCCACCACTGGAGCTAAGAGGGAGGGAGGGAGTTGTGCCTGGGCCCTTTAAGAGAAACACTTTGACTCCAGCAGTCCTCTGTCTCACTCAGCCAATCCCCACTGGTTTTCACAGCTAGAAATTATAGGGACTTCTTTTCCTGACCTTGGAAGCCCGGGCTAGGTGGCCTGGTGTGGGGCTGGGATCCCTCACTCCTCAGGGTGGAACTGCAACGCCAAGATACCGTTTCTGAGTTTTATCTGCCACACCTGAATATGGGACTAGTCCATTCAGTGTCCTGTCCCTCCTACCAGTCGTCCCATGGCTTTTTTATATTCTCAGTTTTAGGACTTCAGGATTTTCTGAATGATGAATGTGCTGCAGTTTAGTTTTAATTTTGATGTGGTTGTGGGAGGATGCGAGTACAGCATTTACCTACCCTGCCATCTCGACCAGAACCTCTGGAAGCCATGTTAGTCTTGTTTATTTCACAGTTGTAGCAGTTTTGTGTCATTTTCACTTTAGCTCTTCTGCTAATACAATAATAATTTCAGGTTACTGTTTTAATTTGCATTTCCTACATAGTTGAATTAATTTTTATATATTTTGGGCTATGTAGATATTTTTTAACTGTCTTTTATTTCTTTTGATCATTTTCTGTTTTTTGTTTCTTTGCTTTTTTCTTACTGATTTGTAGGAGTTCTTTTATATATAAATCTCTTTTGGAATCATGTCTGCAACTAACTTCTTTTGTTTTGTGGCTTGCATTTTCACTGTTGATGAAAGTCTTGTGATGTTTAGTTCTTAGTCTTTATATAAGCCAATATATTATTTTTCCTTTTATTATCACCACTTTTGCATACTTTTAAATAAATATTTGCATATCCTTTTCATGAAGATGTTGTATGGTTTCCTCTACAGAAATTTTTAGAATCTTTACTTCAAATGAGTTTATAGATAGTCAGACATTGTATTTCATTAGGATGACATTATTGTGAATTGAAATAAGAAATCTTCTCATGTTACATTATCTTTGTATGTCTCTGACAAACAGTATTTCATGGTATACTGTCATTTTGATATGCAGATGAACTCACTTAACATATTTTACTTATGATTTTTTCATTTTTATCATATTAAAATAAATTATAATTTTATTTTATTCTACCTTTTTGTTTTTTCCCCCAATATTAGACTTACTTCATATAATTTGTTCCACAGTTTTCCTTCTGTTTCTACTCCCAGGAATTGTGGAATAGAGTTATCTATCTAAACTAATAAAGGCATAATATTAAAATTAACTTTGGGATGGGTAAGCCACACCCACCAGCCAATCAGAGCGACTGTATGCAAATTAGCCCAGCCAACATGGAGGCCGCCACTCACGGACCTGAGTAAATGGCAGCTTCCATTGTAGCAGGAGTGAAAGTGAAACTGCGGCCCACTCCACTTATCCTCAAGCAAAACACATGTTTACAACAAAATATCATTCATAGAATCCTCCAGAGCTGAAGGAAACAGCAGGCCTGACCTGAGCACTAAGAGTAACATTGTCTCATTATAGAAGCACCAGGTGAAGCAGAGAAGAGGCTTTGTTACTAGGAGGCCTCGGCTTAAAGGAACAGTACATCAATTATAGAAGATAAACAAACCCCAGAAACCTGCTTCCAGCCAGCCTTGTTGGGACATTGGGTCAATGGGAGCTGTGGGCAGCCTTAAAGCCTGAAAGCTCCAATCAACCCATCACCCATACTGGCCACAACCCAATAGGGTGAGGGACGTTACTGGGGGGCTTGGCCAGCCTGGAGACAGCCATCAGCCCCTCACCCAGGCTGGTCAGGCATGCCAGCAGGTGGACATCCCCAGAGGGGTCCCAGACTGTGAGAGGGCACAGGCCGGGCTGAGGGACCTTCTGAGTGCACAGAGCAGCTGCAGGGTGGAACAGCGCAGGACCCAGGACCGGTGAGTGGGAAAGAGGCAGCAGGGTTGGCAGCCTGCTTGGCGGCTCCCCAGGCCCTTTGCGGGGCATCGGGGAGCAGGAAAGAGGTGGCGGCCTGCTTGCCGGCTGCCCAAGCCCTTTAAGGGGCACCAGGGAGTGGGAAAGAGGCAGCAGGGGGTCAGTGGCTTGCTTGGTGTGCTTCCCAGGCCCCTTGCAGGGCACCGGGGAGCGGGAAAGAGGCAGTGGGGGTCGGGGGCCTGCTTGCCGGCTTCCCAGGCCCTTTTTGGGGCACCGGGGAGTGGGAAAGCAAGGCATCAGGGTACCGGTGAGTGGGAAAGAGGTAGCGGGGGCGTCTTGGCCTGCTTGGTGGCTGCCCAGGACTTTGCAGGGCACCGGGGAGCAGGAAAACAAGGCTGTAGAGGCTGGGGTCCTGCTTGATGGCTCCCCAGACCCCTTGGCAGCACCTGGGAGTGGGAAAGGAAGGCAGCAGGGGACCAGTGAGTGGGAAAGAGTGGGCAGCCTGCTTGGCAGCTCCCCAGGTCCCTTCCGGGGATCATGGAGCAAGAAAAGGCTGGCCTGACCACGAGGCTGGGTTTTCCCTGCTTTCTGGTGGCTGGAGGAAGATGGGCAGTAGGCAAGCTTGGGAGGCAGGCAGCACCCAGCTCTGGCCACAGCTCAAAAAAGAGAACAACATGCAGGGGAGGGCAAGAATCTGAGAGATCAACATAGAGGGGGTGCCTGCTCCAAGCCTCGACGGTGTGCCTAGGAGCAGACCCCCAGCAGGCAGACACACACAGTAGGACTGCTCCGAGCCTCAGATGCAGCTGGGGGCAGGTCCCCAGTGGCCACACACACACACAGACACACACACAAGACTCCTGGCAGACTGGGGTCATCATAGGACATCCACTGAGGGGTTCCAGACTGTGAAGGGGGCAGGCTGGACTGAGGGACCCCTACCCTCCCCCGTGCATGAATTTCATGCACCATGCCCCTAGTCCTTAAATATTTGTCAGAATTTGACAGCAATACCATCTTTTCAAAAGATAATTTACCTTCGTTTTTCAGCAACTAATTCTACCTCTATTCCATTGATTCCTGATAATATGTTAACATGTTATTTGTTTTCTGTAGTTTGTTTTGTTGTTTGGTTTGCTATTTAGGGTTCCATGGTTACTTTCTTAGGCTGAACTTGAGTCAATTTAATATGGCACTAAATTTTTCAGATACTTTTGTCTGCATCCATTGAGATGATCCTATGACTTTTCTTCTTTGTTCTGTTAATGAATTATGTTGGTGAATTTTTAAATGTTAAAAAAATAAGATTTTGTTTTGCTACAAAAATCTCTGACCAAAACATATATATATATATATATATATATATATATATATATATATATATATATATAATATTATATTATATATACTATACATAATAGAAAGCAAAACAATTTCTTATTAGAAGATTAGATGAAATAAGACTGTCAAAATGTTGATAGTTTGGGGATTTGGGTTATTTGTTTAGGGTAGTATGTTAAATTATTCTTTTCTTTATCTATAATAATAAAAACATAATTTGCTAATTAAACTGGACAGCCAAAAGTCCTTAAGTTGTTCTTCCAGATGTCCTTCTAGGCAAAGTCATGGGGGCTGTGAGGGTTGAGGGCAGGCAGCCATGGTGGCTGGCAATGGCAGCGGTAGCAAGGTGATGGGGGCAGCGCCTTCCCCTGATCAGCCAGATCACCTCCTGCACAGGGAGGACAGACTTCAGCTTAGGACATCCTCTGAGGGCTTTCAGACAGTGAGAGGGCAGGCCAGGCTGAGGAATGCCCCCTCTAGTGCACAAATTTTCATGCATCAGGCGTCTAGTTTACATATAACTGAAAATCAATCAAGTGGATAATATTGCTAGCTAAAAATATCAGTCATCCTCTTTCATAATGTTTGTTTCATTTTCATTGGGCCAGCAGAAGTTGCTTATGGTAGCAGGATATAAATTATCCTCCTGTTCCATCTTGACAATAGCAGTAAACAAGTGGTTTTGTTGTTGTTGTTGTTGTTGTTGTGTGTGTGTGTGTGTGTGTGTGTGTGTTTTATGGTATCATATGCCAGGATCCCAGCAACACATTGGTGGCTAGTTGTTGAAATTGGAAAACTTACATTATATGTAGGGCATTGATTAGTATCAGTAAAACAAACACATTTTGGACTTGGACATCTTTTGTACTCCAATATGTAAACATATATTAACCTTTCAATATTTTATTACTGTTTTTTATTGGCTTTCAATTAATATTTAATTTATTCAAAAAATTCATGACTGCTATCATTTCACATTTATTGGGAAATCTGAACAATGTATTTCCCATCTTAGTCAATATTTTGGAAACCTTTTGTCAAGTCAATCAATGTTTAACCTCCAGTGCTATTTCAAGTTTTATTTATCTATTGCTACAAGCATAAGCTCATTAAAATGGGCTGACATAACTATTTTAAGTCCCTCCATCTGTCTTTCTATCTTTCTATTTACTTTACAGATCATAGTGTTAAGTTGGATTCCCATGAATTTAAATATAATGAAAATCCAAAGTAACATATATTTAAATATTCAAAATTTTATGAATATACTACATCTTACCAACCATGTTAATGATCTTAGTATCATACACGGTTAAAAGCTATATTCATATTTGTGCAAATATAAACTAAACAAGTAATCTAAATTCAACTTAGAATTATATCTTACAGATATAATGTTGAGAAATTATAACATTACAAACTTAAATAAGGAATATTTTATTAAAGTTATAATTAAAATATCAAACTATATGGTTGCAAGTCAATTGGAAGTGAAACAGTATTATCTCTTTTACTCTTCTCAATACAATAAATAATTACACTCTTTTGTAGGTGGTTTGGCAGTTGCATTAGGGCAGTCAACATGACATCTGGCTAATATAATACCTGCTAGCATGAATCTAAAATAATAAAAGAGTAATATGCAAGCTGACCATCAACCGAGATACCTAAGCTGCACCCACCAGCCAAGCCATGCCTCCCAGCCAATCAGAGTGGCTGTATGCAAATTAACCCAGCCAAGATGGAGGCCAACAGCCATGGAGCTAGAGCAAACCAGAGGCTTCTGTTGCAACTGCCTGCCTAGGCTGGCTGAGCCTCTGCTCACGATAACAACGTTTCAATTATAGAAGCCACGAAGCTGAAACAAACAGGAGGTTTTGTTACCTGCATAGGCCTCAGCTTAAAGCAACAGTGCTTCAATTATCTAAACTAATAAAAGCGTAATATTAAAATTGACCATTTCTTTGGGATGCCTAAGCCACACCCACCAGCCAATCAGAGTGGCTGTATGCAAACTAACCCAGCCAAGATGGAGGCTGGCAGGGTGGCTCTGCACTGGCAGCCTCCACAGCCAGCACTGCTGTGCCAGGTGTGTCAGCTCAGTGGGGTGGGTCTGGCCCAGGGCCTCCTTGAGGCATCCACTGCCTGGCTGGGCCCCCTGGGAGCCTCCACCAGACGTGCAGGAGAGTGGGATCCTCCTCAGGGCTTGCAGGAGCAGCAATCCTGGGTCCGCTGCCTGGCTCTGCCCCAGGGGCCTCCACAGGGCATTCTGGAGCGTCTGCTGCACAGTGCGGAGAATCCGAAGCCAGTCCGCTGCCCGGCTCCACCCCGGGTGTGTTTGCTCAGCAGCAGGGCCCCACCGAGGGATCCTGCACCAGTGTCCGCCCCTGGCTCGCCACCCAGTTCTGCACCAGGTGTGTCCCCTCAACGGTGGGGGCCCACCAGGCATGTGCAATTGTGGGCCCTCCGGTGGGAAACGTCTAGGCCTGCACTCACCAGCCCTCCCACCCCCCAATGCACGAGCCCTGAAGGGGCTGTGGGCAGCCTGAAAATAGCCCTCAGCCCCTCACCCAGGGTGACCAGGCATGCCAGCTGGTGGACATCACCCCCCCCCCGAGGTGTCCCAGGCTGCAAGAGGGCACAGGCTGGGCTGAGGGACCTCCCCTCAGCCCCGAGTGCACAAATTTTTGTGCACTGGGCCCCTAGTATATTTATAAAAACAGTAAACTAATTAATTCCTTAAAGAGCCCAGTGACTTATGACACATTATACAATCCCATCAAGTGAGACTAGTATTACTTACCTTGGGAAGGCATTTTTTCATCAGCATGAAATCAGTGCTTAACTTTGGAAAGATGATCACGCTTCTTTAAAAATTACACTGAGAAGCAACAGATAACCATACTGAAATAATTCCCCTCTATCATCCTAATGAACACAGTATTTCCAAAGTGTTGCATAGAAATCTGGAAAATACATGTTCAAAAGTCTACAGCTCTCTTTGTATTGTCTTTTATTGTCCATATATCCCTATAGCTCTAATTCTCAGTGTTAGTGTTTTATAGCATAGAAGTATTTATGATTGACAGGAGATATGTTTAATGTTAATATTATTGACTCAATCCTTCATTTGTCATTTTCTCCATCTGTTGGATTAGCAAAGCCTCTGCTTCTGCTTCCTTCAAATACCCTAAAGCAACAAATTTTTTTTTTCCCACAGAATATGTAGCTCTCACAAAGTTGCATAAACCACTACTGGTGATTAGTGTTTCTAATAAATCAGACACCCAGTTAATCTTCTTACTTCTCTTATAGACTGCTTCATCTTTTTTCCCATTTAAAATAATTTATTTCTTTTTTTGGCATATGAGCAAGGGCATATTCAGAAAAAATAAACGGATAATGACTATTTTTTTCAAATCTTAAAATTCACTGCTATTTTTGGATTTGTACATAATTGCATTTGTTTTTATAGCCAGAATCATTTACAAAATTATCAATATTTTATAAAAAGAAGTTCTATGACTTACTAAATTCAGCAATATTTAGAGATAATAATAAGATGTTGCCTCCACATTATGCAATAGCGTATTACAGTGTCACATCATCATCACATATGCTCTCAAATAAATTGCAAAAAAAATAGAAAATAGGAGAGCAAGTGTGATATTTTTATCGGTGTATTGAGAATAAAAATTGGAATGACTACATCTTTAAATTCATTACGGTAATTCTTCAAAATGTGTATAGTAAGAACCACACCCTATCACATCCCAGATAAACTGTTCTGAATGGATTATGTTGGAAGGTATACAGGTAAATTAATCACCATTTCCCTATAAGCCAGCATTCAAAAAAATTAGAATAGTTATTAGAATAATTTAAATTATAGCTAATTCAGGAACAATAATTAATCACTATTTTTTTCCGAGGGAAAAATGGCCCTGTCCTAGAGCCACACAACTCATGCTGTCCCAGATTTTGCTAAGAGCTGAAGTTCAGCTAGGCAGGGATCCCAAGTTGTGAGGATGAAGTTAGTGTATCTCCTGGGTATTGGCTAGGCTTTAGTGAGGATGGGAGAAGTGCTTATTGCAAATCAGTCTGTCCCAAATTCTGTCCAGAGGACAGAAGGGTGAAGCCACCAGGAGTCGGGAGCATAGGCCCACCAGCACCCTGGAGAGTGGAATTAGTGGATTTTACATGATGGGGAGATGCCAGTCAGATTTGCAGAAAACTGGGAAAAATTGCCTCTGTCCCAAAGCCACACCCCTCAGTCACTGATACTCCCTGAGCCTGCCCAGCCCAGGCAGCCAACTCTCAGCAGGGCACAAGCTCCACAGTGTGTGGTGGCAAGGAATCCAGTGAGTGGGGTCTATTGATTTCCCCGGGACTTATGCCATGTTGAGGGGAGTACTCCACCCAAGAAAGATGGTGTCTTCAGTTCTTTCCCCAGAGCCACAAACCCCAGTCTTTCCTCAGGAGACTAGGTAGCTCTGTCTTCCTTCTACCAGATCCCAGGTGAGTGCTGTGAATCAGATTTTGTGTGTTGGCTCTTTAAAGAGGGCTCCTCTGCCTCTGCATGCTTTCCTCTATCCTAGCAGGTAGAATCCCCACTGATTTTCACCGCAAGGAGTTCTGTGGTGTTATGTGTGTGCCAATTCACTTCTCTGGTGCTCGGTGCTCTGGGCTGGGGAGCTCAGCTTGGGATTGAGATGCCACTCTTCTCCAGGGGAAACCCCTGAAGCTGAGATATGCCTCCAGAATCTCACACCACCCGTGGATGCAGGGCCAGTCCTCTTTGTGTTTCCACTCTTCCTACCAATCTCAATGTGGCTTCTTCTCTAAATTTTTGGTTATTAAACTTCTCTTCAACTTGAGGTCATCATTCAGGTTGATTATTCTATTTTTTAGATGTAATTCTAGTTTGTTCTTAGGAGAAGGTGATTATAGCTTCCACCTACTCTGCTGTCATCTTGTATCTCAAAATTAATCCTAGATAGAATTTAAGCGTTTAATGTCAGTCTGTCAATGGGAAATTGGACATATACCAGCAGCAGTAAGTAGACAGGCAACCACTGAGTGGAAGCCCATTGGGTCCAAGAATAGCTACCATCCTATCATATTGCTAATCCATTCATGTGCCTATTGTTCCATTCAGGTGGCTATGACAGAAGCTGGCTGACTAAACTCGCTGAGTCATTTTATCTAGTTAATGATTTAGTGCCTATTCTGGGGAGGGTGGTGTCTGGTAAGCTTTAATATGCTATGCAAAATTATTTTGACTTCATGACCATTTCTGAGTTCTTTGATCTCTTCTAATGCTGGCACATGGAGGTTTTTTTTCACATTAATTAAAAAAAATATACCCCAAAGGAATTGCTCCCATACTCATGAGCATGCTCTTGGATAAAAAGCATACCACTTTATTATTTTTTAAGGAAGCAGAGTTGTGCAGATTAGCAGCAAAGTGTGGGATACTTGCTCAAAGCAGGATTAAAGGAAAGTGGTTGTTTAAGATTTTCTAGGTTATTGACCTATACCTTGATCCAATTCCATTTTTTCTGCATGGCTTGCAGGCCTGATAATTCAATCAATTGTGGAGATATGCTGCTCTTCTGATAAAGTCTTTATATTAGTACTCTCCTTTCCTGCCCTCAAGTCAGAGGAAATAAGACTCTCTTTTTATGTTGCCAAACCTTGAGGCCCTTTGGCCTTACACTTAGCCCTTAATTGATGAAAAATCAGCCTCAATATTTTATTTTCTTTCACTAAATCACCTTTTGCTCCCTGGCAAGAACTGATTCTATACTCCCTATAATAACTTTCCTCATAATTCTGGATCTTGATACACTTTACCTCCAGGCATATTCACTTTCACTTGTATGCCATCCACAATATAAGAATTATAACTTCTAAGAATGGTGTCCTTACTGTAGCTGGCAACCAGGAGCCAATTCAGCTCCAGAAAAAAACATTCTACAGTTTGTTTCCTGGGACCATTCCTGCCAACAACGGTTATAGGCCTGGTTCTCATGGAAATAGATTGTGAGAGAGAGGCTTGTTTTCATAAAGTTTAATGGGAAGAGCAGTTAGAAACAGCATCTGTAATGAAATGAAGGAAGCAAAATAAGCAAGTGACAAGTTGCAATGGCTTCATTTGACCCCATAGGGAGTTGGAAAGCTGGGAAGACCCTTCAGAGTTGATACAGTTGAAGTAAGTGGAATAAATCTTTGTCCCTACATGGATTAGTCATTGGATATTTGTTGCTTCCTCAGAGGTGGTGCATCCTTCAGAACAGTATATTCTTTGGATGGGAGCTTGGGTACCAAGTTAGCTATGAGCTATCAGTAGACATTCCTAGAAGCTGGGGAGAGACAGGGGATAATAGATTAGTGCCTTCCTTCTGAAGAGACCATCTGTTAGTGCTCTACCACATCCGTTACAAAGCTTTTGATTCCAAAATGTGCTCCAAGATATGATTCACTATTATTTGGTCTATAAATTATTCATTTTAAGATTGCTAATGATTTCAAATTTCTATGTTTCACATTTGTGAAAGGTAAGCTTTTTATCTCTGCTTGGAAGTTGTGTTGGGTCCTACTTTTAGTTAAGAATATATTGTGGGTGTTATAATCCTTAAATGAGAGTAGACTTATTCAGATTTCCAATTTATTGCTATAGAAAGAAGTGGAATTTTCTGGGTTTTTTTTTTCTTTCCTGTTTGTCCGTTTACCATTAGTATCCTTCTCTTAGATCTTCAAGTAGAGGCTCAATTGTATGCATATCCTCTAGCCAAGTTTTTGTTTTTGCTTTTTTAAAAATCAATTCATTCCTGCGAACATGATGACTTAAGTAGATACTTTCCATTTGCATGATGTTGTAAGGCCTATAATTTCAAGTAGCTTGTGCCTAGTATTTCAGTATTATCAGAGAATGAATGTAGGACAAAACATGCCTCTCTGATAATCCAATTCAGGGGTTAGCACTTTATTATTCCTGACATCCCCACTGTGTATCTTCACTCAACATTCACATTCACATTTTCCTAGGTAGCATTTCTAAGATTTATACTTATGTATTTGTTAAACAAAAGAAGTAAGAATGGATGAGTAGCCCTAGCTGGTTTAGCTCAATGGATAGAGCATTGGCCTGCAGACTGAAGGGTCCCAGGTTTGATTCTGGTCAAGGGCATGTACCTTGGTTGCGGGCACATCCCCAGTGGGAAGTGTGCAGGAGGCAGTTGATCAATGTTTCGCTCTCATTGATGTTTCTAACTCTCTAACCCCCTCCCTTCCTCTCTGTAAAAAAAAAAAAATCAATAAAATATATTTTTTAGCCCTGACAGGTTTGGCTTAGTGGATAAGTCGGCCTGCAGACTAAGGGTCCTGGGTTCGATTTTGGTCAAGGGCATGTACCTTGGTTGCGGGCACGTCCCCGGTGGGGAGTGTGCAGGAGGCAGATGATTGATGTTTCTGGCTCTCTATCCCTCCCTCTTCCTCTGTGAAAAATGAAATATATATATATATATATATATATATATATATATATATATATATATATATATTTAAAGAATAGATGAGTAATGGGCAGGGTGAAAATGTTCTAATAGCCTTGGTAACTAATTGTGAATATTTGTGAAAAGCCCCACCTCTTTAATAAAATTATAATATATGAAAGGAGGAAGTCAACACTTTCTACAGAATGTTGTTTAGGTCCCATCAGTTTCTCCCTGATGGAGCTAACAACTTCAACTTCACTGAATAAAATTTTCTTATGGTTTCTGTCATATAATTGTCCAGTATGCCTATATTCCTGGATGATTAAATCTCTTGAACCTATTTGTGTTTTCATATGTATTTTAATAAAATGGTATGAGTTATTAGAAAGCATATTATATGTTGATTACTTCTATATCCTCTTTAAAATGTTAACATAAAAATGAATTAAAATGATATAACATAGAAGCCAAAATGATAATTTATATTTTAAGAAAAACTCCAGATATTATTTAAAAACAAACAATAACAAAACAGTCATTCCAGTGAATTGAGAGCCCCAAACTGCTACTGCTCTTGCTAACTTTTATACACACACACACACACACACACACACACACACACACACACACACTAGGGGCCCAGTGCATGAATTCGTGTACCTTGAAAGGAAGTGTGGGGCCTCGAGGCTGCTATGGACACAGAGGCGGGTCTTGGCCTGACCTCCACACCCCTGCCTGGCCCCTCCCACCATGCCCCCCCGCCCCCATCCCCCCCCCATCCTCTATCTGCCAGCAGCCCTTCTGCCACCATTGCTCCCATGCGCTGATGGTGCTGGCCCTCCTTGCACCTGCTGATGGCATGGAGCAATTGGGGCTGGCACCAGCAGTGGGTGTGAGCAGTGGGTGTGAGCAGTGGCTGCTCCCCGACCACCTCTCAGGAGCAGGGGAGGTGGAGAAGCCCTGAGGGGTGATCAGGGCTGGCAGTCACTGCTCGCACCCACTGATGGCGCCGAGAGATTGGGGTCGGCGCCGGGTGCCAGCAGCAGATGTGAGTGGCAGCCCCAGCACTGGCAGCTGGTGTGAGTAGGGATACTGCTGGCAGCAGGTGCAAGTGGCAGGCGGGACTGCAGTGCATGGGAACAAAGCATTTTTAGTGACCACCGGAGGCTCGCCCTGATGACAACGACCAGCACCCTGCCTTGGTCTGGTGTCCCTGCTCACCTGCTCCACCATCCCGCCCTGACTGATGCCCACCATGTTCCTTGCTCTGCCGCCTGCTGCCGATGCCCGCCATGTTCTGTGCTTGCTCCCTGGTGGTCAGCGCATGTCATAGTGACCAGTTGTCCTTTTGTTTTGTTGTTTGCTCTATTTGCATATTAGCCTTTTATTATATAGGTTATTACAGATTTCAGAGGGGAAGAGAGAGGAAAAGAGAGATAGAAACATCAATGATGAGAAAGAAGAATTGTTCAGCTGCCTTCTTCAGCTAGGGCTAACTTCTAATTCTTAAGTTTGCTGCAATGTGTGTTACTCAAGTATTTTTTCACAATGAGAGTTAGTTTCCCAGAACAATTTAAAAAAAAAAAAACATTTTCTGAACACTTGAAATGATAAAATATTTCAAAAACTACAAATTTTGAAGATGACAGAAATAATCCAAAGTTAACATGGTTGATAAAATTTTCCCCATTATAAAAGAAAAGTGTTGTAAAAAGCTTTAGAATCTCACTTTTCAGGGGGAGAGGAAGGCATCAAGTTGTTCAAACTTAGTAAGGAAAGAATAATTTGGGAAATGGGAAAAATATAATGACATTAAGAAATTTTACCAGGGTAAAGCTGATTGAAAACTTCCATGAAACTTAAAAATTTAAAACTTGAATTAATTCTCCTATTTTGCAATAGTTCCTTCACTAGACCTACATACTGAACTCTGCCCACCACACACGCCTCCCATGCATATAATATCTTAATGGCAAGGCGAAGGATGTTCTACAGTGTATGTTTTCTACTGTTAACATATAAACAAATACTTAGTATTTCTAATTCAGCATAATAATTGGGTTATTCATTGACAAAAAATGTTTTCATGTTTATTCAACATCTTCAAAGTTAACTATATAAAAGACATTAAATCTAAAACTGAGAGAAAATAAAATGTTGCTTTATAAAACAAAGATCACAATAATAGTACGTTTTGCATGAGCTCTACTTGACTGAAAATTTTGACAATTATTTACTTCAGTAAAAAAATGTAAGTATTAATTATACCCTTACCATTTATCTCTAAACAAAGCCACAAGTAACCTCGAGGAAAATGATAGCATTAAAGTGTCTTCAAAACCAACTACTTGCTCCAGATGTAAGACCTTTCCTCTGTGGTATAATTTATTAGGATATTTTGACATTGGTTTGGGATTCTTTTTACTGATATATATATATATATATATATATATATATATATATATATATATATATATATATGTATGTATATAATTACATACATGTGTATTTACTCTGTTTAAGAGGACTTATGTGGATTACTTTTTTCAATTGTACAGATTTTTTCCCCAAGGTGTTTAATTTAGCCAAATTCACTTGCTTAAAAGGAGAAATTTTGATGTTATCTTATTTGTATCTGACTCTAGAGAAAGAGAGCTTCAGTTTAGAATATAGTAATCATTATTGCTAAGTAATAAATAGAATAATTAGTAGAATTATTAACATTTTAATAGTGTTCATATGTGTCATATACCATTCTAAATGTTTTACATGTATTAACTACATATCATAGATATCTGTTTATCTAAATTTCATATTAATTCTTTGACATAAGTACCAACATTTGCATATTAAAAATGATGAAACTGAGGAACAAAAGTTAAATTGCTTTCCCAATTTATGAAAGCTACTAAATATTTGTTGTATAATAAGAAAATTGGGCTGGCCTCTCTTCCTTTTTTCTGGGTGGGAACCTCTAAACCCTTGGAATTTTCAAAGTGATAAGAGTTCATATTATTCACTATTGCCCTCACCATCACCACACTTGATAGTTTATGCTAAAAAGCTGA
This sequence comes from Murina feae, assembly GCA_004026665.1. Lineage (NCBI taxonomy): Eukaryota > Metazoa > Chordata > Mammalia > Chiroptera > Vespertilionidae > Murina > Murina feae. Next base: position 14,292 of record PVJC01016699.1, on the reverse strand, counting down.
CTTATGGTGGGCCCATAGACGTTGATAATAATGATATGACTCAGGATAAGATAAACTCATTTTAAACTATGTATCTATTGATTTAGATAGTACCATTTGCTTGTATAAGGAATAATGTATAAAGACCAGTGTCTGTTTTTGTGTAAAAAAATAAATAAATAAAACGTACAAAAATCTCATAGTTTTTATTTTAGAAGAAATAATAAACTTTTATATTCTAGCTATACACTCCCAAATAGTCACAGTTCTACTCTGAGTTAAATGCTTATTTTTTTGACTACTTATGTATAAAGATTAAAAAACAGCACAGAAAGTGAGAATAAGAATGAATTTGACATGAACCTGCTACTTTCATTGTTGATCCAGAAATTCAAGTAATAACTAGCTTCATCTGGAACTATTTCATATTCTGCCTTCCATGTTCTGCTGCCTTTTACCTTTACCTAGGAAAAAGAAAAATTAACAAAAAGAAAAAAAATCAAAACAAATTATAAACTCTAAAATAAAAATAATCTTTGAGGGATATCACTATCCTTTGCCTATTCTTTTGTACTTTCATTTCACATGGAATATACCAGGTTGAAAAAAGTTGCTCATTCTCAGTTATATAATTAAATAAATTAACATCTTATGTATTTTTATATTGTTTAGAGTAAGTGAATTTACTTAAATTCAGCAGGAGAATTGTATCCCACAGCTTCTTGCTTTTTAAAGGAATTTATTATTTTACCATAAGTTTGCCATTACTCTGGATGTAATGTGTTCCTTCATATATGTTCCTTAATATGTTCCTTCATCTAATAACATTGCAACAGTTAAAACATATATATCCCAAAATAATATTTATATAGGGTCCATATCTCTATTGCTCTCTCTACTAAATTTTTGCTAGGTTCATTTAAATGACTATTAAAAAAATGAAAATAAAGAAGGGCGTACAGCAAACAAGAAGAAAAGATGGCAAAAAATGTATACAAAATACTTCTATTGATGTGGATATCTATATCCATTCAGGGGACTAATAAAGCTATAGTAAATATATGAAAATATTCAATCAACTATAAAGATGTAAGAAGAATTTTCATTTTAATAGCATTATTTCACTCTTACCAAAATTAATTCAGGATAGAAATCCACATGAATCGCTAGTAGGTATCCAACCTGAAATGAAGTGATTGCTTTAAATGATTTCCAATACATCATATGTTATTATGTTAGGATATGACAGATTATGCTGTGCTTCATTGGGTTACATAATATCATTTTGAATATAACTCCAAGTCTATCTAATATAAGATGATGAATCAGGAAATAAAATGACAAGGACTCATTTACTTCTAGATTTTAAATTAGATTTTTCTGTCCACACAAAAGAAAGTAAGGAAACCAAAATGGCTTCTGGGAGCACTGTCTCATTCACGTCAGTGAGCAATCACCAACTATAATCCCTAGTTCATAATGGGCAGAAATGTCATATGTCTCAGTAAGGATTGGTGTATATGAGACAGATTCTATGCAAGCAGCATATACAGGTTTTGTATAGTTTATTGTGGCTATGATACTGTAAGAAGCATTCTGTCAAATTTAGGAACCAAACATTACATTAAAAATTATTATAATCTGCCTTGGCCCATGTTTCTCATTGGTTAGAGCATTGGCCCATGCATCACAGGGTTGCAGGTTCGATTCCGGGTCAAGAGAATATACCTGGGTTGTAGGTGTGATCCCTGTCCCTGTTCTGGACGCATGCAGGAGGCAACTAATCTCTCTCTCTCTCTCTCTCTCTCTCTCTCTCTCTCTCTCTCTCTCGCTATCTCTATCTCTATCTCTATCTTTCTAACTCTACCTCTTTCTCTCTCACTCTCCCTCCCTCCCTTCCACTCTTTCTAAAAATCAGTGGGAAAAATTACATATATATACACTTAGTGGGGATTTTTAAAAAATATTATAAACTCAAGAACGCCACGAAGACTTGTGCGATTCCATTGTAATATATATTAAGTGATTAAATAAACTAAATGGGCATTTGTAAAAATTTATTAATCATAGCATAACTGAATAAAATGTGATTGTGTATATATTCTGCAATATGAATATAGAAAATAAAAAACTAAAATATAAATACATTTTAAATTAAGAAGTAAATAACATGTTTTATCTAGTTTAAAGCTCACTATGGTTTCATGGATAATAAATATAAAAGTGTATTCCAACATGTAGGAGTAAAATTCTGCTCACTAGAAAAATGTTAATTTTTATTGTGTATGTAGGTAGAAAGGAAAGTAATCTTAAAGCACACGTGTTCAAAGGTGTTATAGATAACTTAGTGTGAAAGATGTCTCAGTGGATTACTGGTACTAAAATATTAAATAAGAGAAAGGAATGTGATATTTAATAAATGCAGATAAAAAAGGTTGGAGTCAAGATATTTTAATTATCCAATCCTCAGTATTTCTCAGGTATGTCTTCCCATGTTGTACACTTATCAAGGTTCTGAAAATATTCAAATGTAAGGAAAATAAGACTTCAAGAAAAAGTTACTTGGAGAAATAGTAGACCATGATAATAAAATACTATCATTGGATTACTCTCTAGTTAGCTTATCTATAAGCTAGAAATAAGTCTGAATTCTAGTTGGCCAAATATTCATTTGTTAGCACAAGTTGTTAAAAAAGACAAAAACAAAACAAAAATTCTCAATTATCTACCATAGTCATTATGCTTCAAACTTGAATATACAGGATATCCCCAAAAAATGTATACACACTTTAACAGCTGATAGTTCAATTGATGGAAAATGACAAAATCTCCATAGATATTATCATTAGTACAGAAATGCTATTCCTGCCCAATTCACATGATAAATTGGGAACATAAGCCCACTACAGAAGAACATTAGTACATAAGGCCACTAGGTGTTATGACAAAGAAAATACACCAATATTAAAATGTAGATTTTTAAAAATGTTTTTATATATATACAAGATTTTAGAGGTAGCTGCCCTCTTTAATTTAGGTGTCCCTCTTGTATAATATGTGAATATAATTGACAATCAAATGATCAATGAAATTATAATTTTTATTATCACTTTTACTCTGTGCTGAATAAATGCAAAATAGTCCTGAAATAAGAGCAGATTTCTCTTTAAAAATCAGAAATACCATGGTCTAGATTTACCCTCTGTTACTAGTTAAGTTTTATAATAGTGACTAGAGGCCCGATGGACTAAATTCATGCAAGGGGCTCAGCCCTCACAGCCACGAGGGGTGGGGGGGGTGCCTCAGCCCTCTTAGCCCCAGCTTTGTCTGGAAGGTCATCTGGAAGGACGTCTGAAAGGTTGTTTGGCTGTCCAATCTAATTAGCATATCATGCTTTTATTATTATAGATAATCAATTATACATTTATAAAGCATCTACCTATACAAAATGATATGCTGCAAAATTTCATGTATCATACCAATGGGAGTGATATAGACAGGTAAACAATCAGCTATAACCAACCACAAATGCTATGACATATCTTTATACTACAGGCCTGGTGTATGAAATTCATGCACCCTCTCCAATCCGGGAACCCTTGGGGGATGTCTGAGTGCCTCTCCCAATCCAAGACTGCTGGCTCTTAACCACTAGCCTGCCTGCCTGCCTAATTGTCCCTAATTACTCCCCTGCTGGCCTGATCGCCCCTAACTGCCTCTGCTTCATCCCGCACCTAGGACCCAGGATTCCCTCCTCTTGTTGGTCACAGGAACCCAGGACCTGGGCTTCCCATCCTCTGGCTGGGTGCAGGCACCCAGGACCGCAGGGCAGGTGGCTTGTCCCTCTTCCGGGCTGCAGTCTGGTTGGTCCCTATTCCTCTCCCCAGTGTTGTGTGTCTGAGTCTTTAGGGCATGACAACCATTTGCATATCAGCTCTTTATCTGTTGTGTGGAAGGAAAATGGGGGAAACAGACGGCATTTTCTCTCTTTAGCTGTGAGTATGCTGCAGAGAAGGAAAAATCCCATTGTAAGCATCCTAATTACAGCCCAAATGCTGTAATTTGGTAGTGGGAGAATCCTTACATTCTAAATGCTTTTGCAAGATATACCTAGTCTGTTCAGGATTTCCTGAGGAAAATAAACATAGTGTTTTAGGATCTATTATGAAGCTCCTTGAAAAATGTATTACAAACCCTAATTATGAGGGAATAATTTGTAGATATTACAAAAGAGCACCCTTTTGTGTGAATGGTGACCTAGATGCATCACTTTGGGACCACAGATGTTAAAACCACACTAGAGTACATCTTACCACAGGAAGAGACAAACTTGGGAGCTGTGTGGAGAGTTTGCACTTCTCCATACTTCTTTACCTGTTGCACATTTACTGTTCTTTTTCAAATTCTTACATTATTAGTGAACATTGGTACTGGCTATGAGCTCCAATTTTGTGGAATTTAACAATTCCTTGTTGTGAGTTATCTCAGGTTGTCAGTCTGATTTGAAGTAGGGGATTATAAAATTTGTTTTGTAGCTACTTGAGCAAAGCAATTACTTTTATTTACATAGCTTGTATATTTGGAGGGATTGTAATTGAAGGATTAAGGGAGATTATAAGCCTTAATACTCCAAGCCTATCCACTTCTTGGCACTATCACTGTAGTGTAAATAGTGTAAATGCTAAGAGATAAATAAATCTTTCATGTAAATAAGTACACACCTATTATTTGGGAAGAAAAGATGAGACTAAGTTAATCATCATTTTTCATTTCCTGTGCCTTATTTTTTATTAGTTTACTAGGTTACTAGATGGGCCTATGGAGGATAATCAGCAATGACATACATGGATTTACAATTTAGGGAAATATATCCTGCCCTTAATGTAGAGGATAAATTACAGAAGGGGATAAAAAGAATTAGAAGAGCTGGCAGGGTTGGGGTGAGCAACTGTACTTATTGAGAGAAAAATTGATTTGGGAGTTATATATTGATAGGAGTGAGAGGTGCAGAGATATCATGGGGACACTGACAATCTATTGTATATCAGATTATGAGTAGGGTAAGGTTCAGGATGAATATAATTATTTGTTTGCTCTAAGTCATAGTTGTAGACAAGAGGGAAAGGATTTATTGCGGTAGTTCTAGAATACTATAGTTTTTGTTTGTTTCATTTTTTGTTTTTCATATAATCCAGTGGTATAGGGAATATTAGGGGTGTGTAAGGAGACCTGTCTCCGGCACTACGGAGCTAGTCTATGTGAGTAGCTCCCAAATATTACAAATACGTGTGTGACCTGTTTACATCCAGCTTCTATTTAGCTGCAAAGTAGATATTATCAGCAGCCAAACAAAATCCGAGCTCTTCTGAAACTACATCAATCAGTCTGTTGGCCAGTGCCCAAAAAGGTAAGCATGTGTGAGAAACTGAAGCACAAGGAAAGGGCACATCTAAAGAGTCAGAGGAAATTTGTAGCAAGAATACTATTTCCAAAGACATGGAACTTTACTATAAGTAAGAGGTTGTGGAGGACAGGGAGGGTCCAGAAGGACTTTTCATAATTCTCTGCTCCTTGAATTCACAGACAGTAGTAACAAGTGTAGACCACCCCTGCTCTGTCCACTGAACAGAGAGGTGCATATGGCGGAGAGGTGGGGCTTTGGGGGGTATTCTCCCCCAGGAGTGACCAATCATACTCTAGGGCCCACGGAGAAGGTAGCAATGATGCAGGGGGAGTGAAGGGTCTTTGTTTTTGGCCGTGAATGGGGATGAGCTGAGGCCACATTTCGGTGCACAGTCCTAATGTCTATTAGGGCCTGTCTAGGGACTCCTCCGCCCACATCCCAGAGTGGGGACTCTAGAAGTTCATGGATCATGGTTAGTCTTGTTCATAAACTGAGCAGTGTGGTCAGCAGGGAAGATTAAGGCTAGGAGGCTGAGGCATGGGGTGGGGAATCCCGACATTCATGACTTCACATCTGTGCCACTTGGGAGTTACCTGGTGGTGAGGAGATGCCCTCTACCACGGCCTTGCAGAGTGCTTTATGCCTGGGCCTTGTCTCCTCATCTGTGTAGGCCTTGCTCCGCCAGGCCTAGCTGCTGATGAGGGCCTCCCAGCAGGCAGTGGCAACGCAGTTCTCTAGGATGAGGAGAGCAGAGCTGCCCTGGGTCATCCTGGTGCACTTTGGGGGCTCTAGCAGCAGTACCTAGGCTGAGGCCAGTGGGCTGTGGAGGCTCAGGCCTCTGGGTTAGTCCTGGCCATCCTCACCACCACTTCTGCCCTGTCTGGTATTACCTAAGCCAACCAATAATGAATGGGGACAGTCACAAGCTACCACCTGCTCATCGGTGAAGAACCACACAATGACCACATCATCCTTACCACCTGCCTTTACACAGTAGCCGTCAGGGCTCCAGAGCGCACAAAACAGCTTCCACAAAATCGCACTTTAGGTGCCCAAGCAGAAGCAGGCTAGGTGCAAGCCATAGGCAAAAAGGCAAATGTGTTCAGGGGCCCTCAACCCACTGCCCTCTTAGCAATTGGTTCAGGACCCTTGCTCCTGGCAGTGCAGCAGGGAAGTGTGGCCCTGCTTTAGCAGGCTGTATTCTGGGGCTTTGCCAGGTGAATCGGTGGCTGTCGTTGGGCAGGTGCAGGTGGCCACTGGCATGTGATGATCAAAACGGGCTTTATGACTCAGAATGCAAGATTAAAAATTATGCTCATATTTGGGAGAAAAAATAAATAAAAATTAAAAAAGAGATAATAAATACAAAAAAGTCCCCCTGTAGTAGTAAATACTTGAAATCAGAAGAATGCTATCACTTTGAAAGTTACTAACTCAGAAAAGAAAAAGCTAAAGAGTTCATCACCACCCAACCAGTATTATATGAAATGCTGAAAGGTATCCTTTGAGAAGAGGAAGAAGAAAAAGGAAAGTAAAAATTATGAACAACAAATATATATTAACGAGTGAATCTAAGAATCAAGTGAATAAAAAATCTGAGGAACAGAATAAACTGGTGAATAGAATAGAATCAGAGGCATAGAATGGAGTGGACGGACAATTTTGGGGGGTTAAGGGTGTTGGGGGTGCGTGAAGAGAATGGACAATAATTGTACACCTATGGATGAGGACAGTGTGGGGCAAGGACAGAAGTTGGGGTGGGAAATGGGAGGAGGGGAGCTATGGGGGAAAAAAGAGGAACAACTGTAATAATCTGAACAATAAAGATAAATTTTTAAAAAATATAAATATTTAAATATATAAAAAAAAAACAAAAAAAGAAAGTTACTAACTCAAAATTTAAGAATAACTATAGTTTTTCAGAAAATGTTACAAAAATTAATTTTTGCATAACAAAACAAACTTATTTGAAATAGTGCTTCCCCTGACTCTTAGACTAAATTACAATTTCAAGAATAAAATAGTATGGTCAAAAAATAATAACACTTTAACTAAACAGTGAAATGGCATAAGTCAAGAAAAATATAAAAATTTACTTCACATAAGGGAAAAACTTGAATTGCCAAAATTAAATACACAGTAAAAAATACTTGAATCCAAATAACTTCTACTAACAAAAACTAATTGAAAGCTGTAGTCGTTAAAGTAACTAAAATCAAATTCTTCTAAATTACTTTTTATGCAGAGAAGAATTAGAATAGTCTAATTATAGAAATACTCTAGGTAAGGGTAGAGTTTTCAAATGCAAAGAGAGAACATACCTTTCAATGAGTAGGCAGGAAAATGTAGAGCTTAAGGCAATAGGGAAAATATCTTAACTAATAAAAGCATAATATTGAAATTAACCATTTCTCCGGGATGGGGTAAGCCACGCCCACCAGCCAATCAGAGCGGCTGTATGCAAATTAGCCCAGCCAATATGGTGGAGGCGGACACAGGGAGGCTTGTCTCCCTGTGTCCACCGCCACCGCCATCTGTTGCCTTCCTGCAGGCCACATGGGAGGGGCAGGGTGGTGGGGGCGGGAGGAGTGAGCCACAATTGATTTTAGGTGGCAGGGCTGAGAACCTGGGAACCGGGGGGCGTGGCCACCCAGACCCACGCAATAATCCCAGCCACTGCCCTGGCGGGCCCTGAGCCAGCAGGGCTGCAGACCTGGGAAGGGGGGAGCGTGGCCACCCAGACCCACCCAGGAATTCCAGCTGCTGTCCTGGCCAGCCTGGGCCAGCAGGGCTGAGGACCTGGGAACCAGGAGGCGTGGCCAGAGAGACCCACCAGGGAATCCCAGCTGCTGGGCTGGCCAGCCCTAGACCAGCAGGGCTGTGGACCTGGGTACCAGGGGTCGTGGCCAGGCAGACCCACCCGGGAATCCCCAGCTGCTACCCTGGCCTATGCTGGGCCGGGGCCATGGCTGCCAAGGAGGGGATGAGGGGACTCAAGCCATCAAGGACCCCGCAGGCATTGTCCAGCAGCACCTGCTTGCCCATCTCCATAGTGTGGAGCAGACAGGCCTGGCAGAGAGCAGAGAACCAGGTGCAGTGGGTCCAAGCCATCAGTAGCACTTCTCCTGAGTGCTCCCGAATTGGATGAAGTCCAGGTCCGGCTGAGGGACCTCCCCGCTTGCCCTCTCCTCCCCCACCTGCACCCTAACCCCAATTTACCCGTGCACAAATTTCATGCACTGCACCCCTAGTATAAATATATTGTCATCAACGAATGTATTAGCCTATAAATTATTAGCTTACATTAAATTTATAAAATTTAATTATAATCAATAATTCTCCAATTTTATGTTTATACTTACATAGTATTTAAAAATTCTGGAGCAAAGTAAGTGCCCAATAAATAATGATGATGAGGATAATGGTGATAACTATAGTTCTATGCCACTTCTAAAAGCACACCTAGCCTGGCTGGAATGGCTCAGTGCTTGAGGGTCAACCTATGAACCTAGAGGTCACAGTTCGATTCCTGGTCAGGGCATGTTGTGAGATTGATCCCCAATGTGGAGCATGCAGGAGGCAGCTGATCAATTATTCCCTCTCATCAATTATGTTTCTATCTCTTTCTCCTCTCTATTCCTTTCTAAAATCAGTTATCTATCATTTGTTGTAATACTTAGCTATCATTTGTTGTAATACTTAGCTATCGTTTGTTGTAATACTTTAAGCAATAAAAAAATGTAAAATATATATATATATATATATATATATATATATATATATATATATATTTTAAAAGAATATATAGTGGTTTCTTATTCTGAAGAGAGGAATATTTTAGGTCTCTGAGAAACAGAACATGTTCATGGACGAAGAGGCAAAACTCTAAGATAATTTTTGGAATCTCAGAGTCAAGGACATTTTTGCATTATTCCTGGGCTGCACTGGTGATTATATCAACATTTTATGAAATAAATAGTTTCTAATATAAAGGAACCTTAAGTTCACTGAATTTTCTGACCTCAGTATTGATTAAGAACTCATGATTTCAATATGCCCAAGAGTAGCACTGAAAAATCAAAATGTTTTCTGGATCTACGGAAATTGCTGGTGGGAACCAGGTTAGCTCAGCAGCAATATGCATTGTACTGTTAAACAAGCACAGGCAGAGGCTTTGCTTTCTAAGTGATGTCAGTGGATAAACACATCTAGCAAGGCTGTTAATGCCAGTGTTCCTCACCCTACATCTTAATGAAATTTTGACTTTATTGAAGTCTTCTTGGAAGAGTCTAGAGCACACCAACATAGATGGAGCCCAACATTGCTTTGGTTTCAGTTTTGATATCTTAGAGGAATGGAGGCTCATCATAGAAGTGAAGATGAGGTTAAAAAAAACTTAAAATAATAAAATTATTATTTTTTGTGTATTTGAATACTTGGTATGAATAGTTGCATGCTTAATCATGTTATATCAAAATAAATGAATGTAAACTATATTTCAAATCAAAGAAATAATTATATACCTATAAGATCCAAGACAATCAGCAAAAGCTGAATAAAATTGATGGGTATATAAATAAACAAATTTTAAACATTTTCTTATTCATCAATAATAAGCACTTATAAAACCTATGAATAAAATATTATTCATAGCCCCAGGAAAATAATTGTGAAGTACTTAGAAATAATTTAATGAGAATATTATATTATTTAAATAATATAGTTAGAATAAACACATCAGATAAAATAAGTCCTAATTATAAAGATATAATTGCTATATACATTCATGTATAAATATTAATGCAAAATTAAAAGGCACAAGGGAATAAATTGAGAAATTTACAAATTTAATAAAGTGCTTTAGAAGCCTGCCAAATATAAAGTAAAAATAGAATTATTAGCATTCATACATAGAAAAGTAAGCAGGTAGAAATTATTGTTGAAAAATCCAGTGTAGTACTAATAATATAATAGTGTGTCTGAAAAGTAAGAGTGATAATTTTGCTTTCAGATGAAAATAATTATAAAAATAGTGTTGGTTAATTAGATTGCAAAAAAAAAAAAAGACTGAATTTTCTTCCACTGAGCATATAAATGGAAGATAAAATCATAGACTCAAATTTCCAGTTACATGTAAGATGGGAAAGTCTTAATAACCTACAAAACTTTTCTAAGCAAGGCACCAATATATAATTACATACAAAGCAAAATATTCCCTTCAAAACTAAATAAAACACTTCTGAAAAGCAAAAACAGAATTTTTCTTTAGTCTAATTTTACTGAAAGAAATGCTAATGGAGTTCTTCCAGTAAGAAGAAAGAAAAAGAGAAGAAAAGGAGAAAAGATTCTCTTAACATGGAAAAGGTAAAGAATGAGTAAATATAAATAAATATTGAATATCTAAAATTATTTTAATATCTTGTACCTTTAAAATATATATGAACAGACATAATAAAAAAAGAGAAAGGAAGTAAATATTTTTAAAGGCTCTAATGTTCTAGCATTGTTAGGGAGTGGTAATAGTGGATATATATATATATATATATATATATATATATATGATCTAATAAAAGAGTAATATGCAAATTAGCCATCACTCCAAGACACCTAAGCCACGCCCACCAGCCAAGCCATGCTGACCAGCCAGTCAGAGCAGCTGTATGCAAATTAAACCAGCCAAGATGGCGACCGTCAGCCACGGAGCTAGAGTAAACAGGAGGCTTCTGTTGCACCAGGAGTAAACTGCCTGCCTAGGCTGGCTGGGCCTCTGCTAAAGGTAACAATGTTTCAATTATAGAAGCCACAGAGCTGATGCAAACAGGAGGCTTCGTGCCTTCCTAGGCTTCTGCCCAAAGCAACTAAGTTTCAATTATAGAAGATAAATAACCCCCCAAAACCTGATTCCAGCCAGCCTGGTTGGACATTGGGTCAATGGGAGCTGTGGGCAGCCTGAAAATGGCCCTCAGCCCCTCATCCAGGCTGGCCAGGCACCCCAGTAGGGACCCGAACCCTGAACGGGCTGTGGGCATCCTGAAACAGCCCTCAGCCACTCACCCAGGCTGGCCAGGCACCCCAGTAGGGACCCAAACCCTGAACGGGCTGTGGGTAGCCTGCAAACAGCCATCAGCCCCTCACTCAGGCTGGCCACACCTCCATGGGGTGAGGGTCCACACTGGGGGGAGGCTTGGCCAACCTGTAAACAGCCATCAACCCCTTACCCAGGCAGGCCAGGCACACCAGCAGGTGGACATCCCCTGAGGTGTCCCAGACTGTGAGAGGGCACAGGCCAGGCTGAGGGACCCCCTCGAGTACACAAATTTTTGTGCACTGGGCTCCTAGTATATATATATATTAATAAGTTGTATGAGTTATATAGCAATCACTCAAGTAATAATTTAATATAATACTAATAATAAAGTAATATATAATTAAAAATATCTTGTGGAAAAGCACAAGCATATATGATTAATCCAAGCTAAACCAAGAAGATGATGAAACAGTAATCTGATAAATCAACCATAGTAGTAGTGTAATACTAGAGAAAGTAGAGTATTAGTTCAAGTAAAATATTGGACAAAGTAAAATATAATAAAAGAAATGTTACTACAGATAAAGAATGATATAATGATTACTTTTATATATCAATTTGACTGCATCATTGTGAATTTAATTTCTGGCCACACATCATCTCTAGGTGTATTTTTGAGATTTTCCTGAATGTAATTAAGATTTGAATTGGTTAACTCAGTACAGTAGTTTGACTTCCCCATTGTGGGTGGGCATCATTCAACCCATTGAAGGCCTGTATAGAACAAAAAGGCAGAGAAAGGAAGAATTCCCTCTTTTTGCTTCGTACCTGTTTGTTTGAGTTGAGCCACCTCATCACATCTTCTCAGGTTCTTGGACTAGGATTTACACCATCAAGTCTCCTGAGACTGAATTACACCAACAACTTTCTTGGATCAACAGTTTGAAGGTGGAAAATCATGGAACTTCTCATTGACCATATTCTTATGGACAATTTCTCAATATAAGTCATATATGCATATATACATGTAGCCTATGTATTGTTTCTTAAGAGAATCCTCACTAATACAAGGACAATTTTACAATGATAGTGAACTTTCTCAAAAAGGGACACACTTAAGGGGCCAACTTAGTGAATAGCAAAGACCAGCTGAAGTAAGTCCTGTTCTATGTGGTCAGACACTGCACAACTGATTCTACACAGTAGTCAGTGGTTGTATCCAATTCTTGAAGCCAATCTGCCTGAGGATTAATCCCTCCTGCTGAGGTACGAATAGCAATCAAGTCTTAACTATGACGGGAGGGCGCACATAGTCCACACAGAGTGGGAACTTGGAATGCTCAGCCCTGGTGAATGAGAAGTCTTTCCCAATGGACCCTACTGGACATAAGGACCCTATTACATAAGGCCATGCCACCAAGGCAGGAACAGATAGCAGATATACCTAACACATAGAAACAAATACAGGTAGAAAGCCAAAATGATGAAATAAACATGTCCCAATGAAAGAACAGAACAAAACTCAAGAAAAGGAACTAAACAATAACCAGTTCAGAAATGACAAATACATTAGTTGAAATGAAGAACACATTACAGGTAACCAACTATAGAGAAGATGAAGCAGAGGATCAAATCCGAGATTTGGAAGACAAGGAAGCAGAAAACACCCAATCAAAACAGTAAGAAAAAGGGAGGGGGTATTATAAGGAGACTCTGGGATAACTTTAAGCCTACCCATTTTTGTATCGTGGGTGTGCCAGAAAGAAAAGAGAGAGAACAAGGAAATAGAGGTACAAATCCAGGAAGCACAGAAAGTCCCAAACAAGATGAACCAAAAGAGGCCCTCACCAGGATACATCATAATTAAAATGGCAAAGGTTAAAGACAAAGAGTATGGCTTAAATCTACAAGGGATCTCCCATAAGACTATCAGCCGATGTCTCAACAGAAACATTACAGATTAGGAGGTATTGGCAAGAAATATTCAAAGTAATGGAAAGGAAGGACCTACAACAAAAATTATTTTACCCAAGAAAACTATCATTTAGAATCAAAGGACAGATAAAGAACTTCCCAGAAAAGAAAAGGATCAAGGAGTCCATTAGCACCATACTAGGATTACATGAAATCCTAAAGGGTCATCTTTAAGGAAAAGAGGTGAAAAAAGTATAAAAAATATGAATAACCAAATGGCAATAAACACATATCTCTCAGTAATCACTTTAAATGCAAATTGATTAAATGCTTATATAAAAAGACATACAGAAACTGCATGATAACAAAACATATGCTGTCTATAGGAGACTCACTTTGGATAGGAAAAACACACAGAGACTGAAAGTAAAGAGATGGAAAAAGATCTAGGTGGCAATACTTTTACTCCCTTCCCCCTGGGTGCCTGGCCAGCCTGGGTGAAGGGCTGAGGGCCATTTTCAGGCTCTCCACACCCACTTCAGGGTGGGGGATTCTGCTGGGGTGCCTGGCCAGTCTGGGTGAGGGGCTGATGGCTGTTTACAGGCTGGCCACAGCCCCCAGTGACCCAAGCTTCCAGGGAGGCTGGCTAGAAGCAGGTATCTGGGATTTATTTATCTTTTATAATTGAAACTTTGTTACCTTGAGTGGAGGCCATAGCTGGCCAGGGAAGGTGGGAAGCTTGGCTTCCTTCATCTCTGGAGCAACCAAGCCTCCTACTTGTTCCATTTCCATGGCTGCCGGCCACTATCTTGGTTGGGTTAATTTGCATATAGTCACGCTGATTGGCTGATGGGTGTGGCTTGGTGTATAGTGAAGTGACACCAATTTGCATGTTTATCTTTTTTTAAATATATTTTATTGATTTTTTACAGAGAGGAAAGGAGAGTGATAGAGAGCTAGAAACATC
>PVJC01016698.1:0-33388 GCA_004026665.1 Murina feae | reverse complement strand
GTTGGTGTTAAGTCCTATGTCACGTTCGCTCCTATCAACAACTGAGGCTGAATTCAGACCAATTAGAGGCAAACTCAAGGCTCTTGACCAAACAAAACATAACCAGACACAACCAAGGGGCGCAGGACGTGCCAGTGGACACGGAGTCATGGGAAAAAAGCTTTTTTAAAAAGTGTCGAAAACCATTATTAAAAATGAACACAACAGTCTCCATTGCCGAGCCCATAACGCACACACAACGGTCTCCATTTCTGAGCCCATAACAGGCAGCACTTTTACTAATAAGTGAATGTGAGCATTAACCGATGGGTTCATTCATTCTGCATGTTCCACGCACTTTCCCGAGGCCTGGGATGCAAAGGCGAGTCAGCCATTGGCTTGGTGCCAGGAATAAGACTCATAAACAGAAAGGGACATTCGTCCTGGGAGTAGCCTAGTCAGTCGGTTGTTTGAATGATCCCTGAAGGACAGGACGTGGGCCTGAGCGACAGGCAATAGGATAGAAGGAAACATTTGGGGTATTTGGGCTGCGACACATCGAGGTGACTGGACGGATGTGAGGAGGAGGAAGAGGGGAACAGCTTGTATCTTCTGGGGATGGGGCAAGACTGGCATTGACTCTGATAGAGAATATTTGAGGAAGAGCTGACCGGGATGGGAGAGTCTCTAGCAGGGGTCCTCAAACTTTTTAAACAGGGGGCCAGTTCACTGTCCCTCAGACCATTGGAAGCCGGACTATAGTTTAAAAACTATGAACAAATTCCTACGCACACTGCACATATCTTATTTTGAAGTAAAAAAAACAAGGCGGCAAAAACACCCGGCGGGCCGGATAGATGTCCTCGGCGGGCCGCATGTGGCCCGCGGGCTGTAGTTTGAAGACCCCTGCTATGGCATGAGAACAGATACACTGTCTGGTAGAAGATGAGGCTTAGAGGGTGGATCTGAAGTGGTTCCCAATATATGGGGGTGATAAGGTCACCTGGGGGTACAGTTAAGGGAGAAGTGGGAAGAGAGGGTGGAACTCTGGGAACACAAGCCTTTCAAGGCAGCGACGAAAGGAAACCTACGAAGCTGGCCGGGGAAGCGCAGGAGAAGACAAGGCGTCAGGCGAGATGAAGGGTGAAAAGTCTCACTGGTTGATGGCGATCGTCTTGGCTGGGGGGCTTTCAGAGATGTGCTGGGATGTGAGCAAGATCGCAGCGGGGAAGGAGGGAAGACGATGTGTAACGCTTCGTGTTTATTATGCTTTTACATGTTGCTGCAAGCCCAGCTTTCATGGCTCAGTGGTTGAGCGTGAACCTAGGAACCAGGAGGTCACGGTTCGATTCCCGGTCAGGGCACAGGCCTGGGTTGTGGGCTCCATCCCCAGTAGGGGGCGCGCAGGAGGCAGCCAATGAATGATGCTCTCTCATGATTGATGTCTCTCTCTCTCTCTCTTTCCCTCTCCTTTCCTCTCTGAAGTCAATAAAAATGTGTCTATAAAAACATGGTTGCCGATAAACCGTAATTCATGAAGCTTTCTGCCTATGTAAGAATTCACTCCGAGTGAGTTAAAGGGAATAGCTGGAGAGGGTAAAAATTACTCTCTGAGCCACGACATCGGTAACCTAAGCAACATCCCCGTGGAAAGCTAACCATGAGGCAGGTGACCAGCAAATGCCAGGTTCTGACGTTCCCTGTGCTTTTGTGACATTTCCCTTGGTCTTCAAACAGGCCACCTGCCAGAAGACCTTGCTCGCTAGCCTCTACAACGGAAAACTCTCTCCCAGTAGAGAAACCAAGTCTGTTTTGATCACCACCACACCCCTGCAGCTTTGTTCAGGTCCCGGCACATAGTCGATGGCTAATCAACATTTACTGAATAAATTGACGACTATCTAACAATGTAGAGACAACACAGACGTCTTTGCTGGTATTCCAATCGCCAGGATACAAGCGATGCTGGAGACGGGAGAGGCCTGGGAGGTTAGGGGGTCAGGCCTTTGCCTTTGATTTGGCAAAGGAAGCGAACGGAAGGGTACTGTTCATGCAGCAAGTATTTACCGAGTGCACATGTGCGCGTGGTTTGTTTGGTGTCCGTTCTGCCTTTTAGAACTCTGTTTAGAGCTTTCCTAGAATCGGCCTAATTATAAATAATGTAAATAGAAGGGACTTCTCCCGAACTTTTGAAGTATCTGTAGGGAATGTTTCTCGTTAACATCAAACAGGACCAGTTCTACCTTAAGTCGAGCTTATTGAATATTTTCTAATATATTGCTTCCAAACACAAGCAGGACACAGTCTTCCATAGCGTGACTTGCATTAACAATGTCTACTGTCTGTATTCAAAGCAAACTCAGGGCAGGTCGCTGGCCCTTTAATAAGTGGTCCTCCAACTTCAGTGTGAATCAGACATGGTGGGAAATTTGCTGAACATGCAGATCCCAGGACTACATACCGACTTCCCTATTTGGGAACCTGATAAATGGCATTTTTAAAATATATTTTTATTGATTTCAGAGAGGAAGGGAAAGGGGGAGAGAGAGCGAGAGAAACATCAATGATGATAGAGTCGTGGATCAGCCACTTCCTGCACACCCCACACTGGGGATTGAGCCTGCAACCCGTGCATGTGTCCTGACCAGGAATCAAACCATGAGCTCCTGATTCATAGGTTGATGCTCAACCACTGAACCATGGTGGCCGGACAGAAATGGCATCCTATATAATAAAAGGGTAATATGCAAATTGACCCTAATGGCAGTACGACCAGGAATGACCAGTCACTATGACATGCACTGACCACCAGGGGGCAGACACTCAATCCGAGAGCTGTCCTCACTGTAGAGAGGATTTGGGAATAGGGAAGCCACTGACAACTTACCCAGAGCCATTTCAATAGAGATATGTAACAAGGAAGCCACATGCAACAGCGATGAAGGGAGAATGAGAGGTGAGGAAGTAGAAACATTCTTGGAGACTCTGGTGCATGAGCGTGTAGGAAGCAGATGGGAGCTGGAATGAGGGGGGTGCAGATTGTGGGTCTACAGGGTTGTGGGTAATTTTAATGTAAGCGATGTGCAATTGTGCCCTCCCTTCAGCTTGTTCTTCAATGAAACAACACATTATTCCATTGAATCTTATAAATCCTTGACACATATACTCTTATGAGTCCAACCAGTTAAATTTTAACTTTTTCTCCACTCAGGTCTGATGATTTATTAAATGCTTTTTTTCTGAAAGGGACTTAGCAGTCCACCTTCTTTTTGCCTCCCTTTCCCTCCCCATAACTTCCAATATTAATCTCTGTCACTTCCCCACACTGAAGAGGTCAAAATACATTAGAATTTGATAATATCTCAGAAGCGCTGTAAGTTTCTTGGGGGTATTCTATATCAGCAAGGGTTCTATTATTTTTCCTCATTTACTCATTTCCTTTCTCTCTCTGGGAGGGCACTTCTGAGATTATAGGAGGTCGGAATTTAGGAGCTAAACAACACAAATACTTAACAACACTAGTACAAGCACTTAAAGAAAAAAGGATAGGGGTCATTGCGAAATATTGTAAATGTTGGGACGAACAATTTTGTTTTGTGGGTTTTCTTCCTGAGGCTGTGTTCCAGGGAGGGCAATACAGGGTAAAACTCATTAGTGCATCATTATCTTTTGTCTGAAGGAAACAATGTGTGGTTTGCAGGCAGCCCACTTGGTGTTTGCATTGGTTCTGGATGAGTTTCAAACCAACGATCTTGTTTGAATAATTCCTTCCCCTTCAACATGAAAAGAACCACCACCAAACCACAGAGCTGATGCTAAATTACTAGGTGATGACTCTTCTGGCTCCCAAAGATTTCTAGATCTCAGGCCCTGGAATCATGGACCTTTCTTATTAGAAGAAAGATCTGAGCCTTCATGGTAGACCTCCCATGCAGCCTGTCCCTCTCCTGCCCCCAGGATGCTCCATGGCCTTCTGAGAAGGTCGATTTGGGGTCAAGGTCATTGAGTTCTCTCCGGCCTTGAATCTCAATAGCAATCCTTTAGAAGCGAAAAAGTATTCCCAGGTCAAATCTGCGATGATCAGCAATTGTATCATCAATGAATACGAGTGATGAAGAAAATCCAGTCTGTTTGCTCTTTATCCAAAGGAGGCATTAAGTAGATAATGGTGGTTGTATTATTCTTTTGCTATTCCCTAAGCTTATTTACCTTCTTTGAGGATTTCATTAGACTTTTTTTATTTTTATCTTTTGAACGGGTAATGTCAGAACAGCATCTATGAGGAAACCTTACAAACAAACAAACAAACAAACAAAACCATTTTATACCCAGCTTGCATGGCTCAGTGGTTGAACGTTGACCTATACACTGGAAGGTCATGGTTCGATTCCAGGTCAGGGCACACATGCTGGGTTTTGAGCTCGATCCCCAGTGGGAGGCGTACAGGAGGCAGCTGATCAATGATTCTCTTTCATCACTGATGTTTCTATCTCTTTCTCCCTCTCCCTTTCTCTCTTTGAAATCAATAAAAACATTAAAAAAATTGTTTTAAAGACCAGTGATCTTGCGTGTCTTCAGAATGCAGCAAATTATGGTTGTTAATGATGTCTTGCTTTTTCAAGTTTTCCTGAGTTTGGGAGAGGAGCAAGCTGATTGTCAACATCCAGAGATGAGAGTCTTGATGGAAGCCAAATTTTAGGAATTGAGTCATTTCAGATGCAGTAGGCGCAAAGATCGTAACTGTGTGAAGGAATCTTCCAATGGATTCTTTTAAAAAGCAGATATTTGGGGAAGTTTAAAAAGTATCCCTTACAAAGTTTTCCCAATGTATGTTTCACATATTAGTTTAAGAAAAAGCAAAGGCTAGTGATGTGTGTAGACCCACAGGGGCCCTCAAACTTTTTAAACGGGGCCAGTTCACTGTCCCTCAGACTGTTGGAGGGCCGGACTACAGTTTAAAAAAAAACTATGAACAAATTCCTATGCACACTGCACATATCTTATTTTAAGCAGGACAGGCAGTGGCGGCAAAAGCATCCGCATGTGGCCCGCAGGCCGTAGTTTGAGGGTGCCTAGGTACAGCCCTGTGCTAACACACTGAATGCTCTTGGATTGGGGATATAATTGTAATTGGTATTTTTTCCTCTCTGTGCCCATAATAGTGGCTCTTTGCTAGTGACATTGGACTGATTCTTCTATCACAACTTTCTTCTCGCATCTTCATTTTTTCTTTTCCTTCCTTTTCTCTCCGAGTGACCATCTTTATGTTCTCATGCTTCTTTTTTCTAGTAACAGGACCTAGCTTTTATGACCATCATTTTCCAAAAATAAAACTGCTTTATTCTCTTCAGTAAACCCACTAATCCTACTAAATTTCTAGATCTTTTTTTTTGGTCAATCCTCACCCAAGGATATTTTCCCATTGATATTTAGGGAGAGAGGGAGAGGAAAGATAGAAACATTGATGTGAGAGAAACATATCGATTGGTTGCCTCCTGCACTAGCCCTGTCCCGGGCCTGGGCCGGAGAGGAACCTACAACCAAAGTGCATGCCCTTGACTGGAATTGAACTCAGGACCTTCTGGTCTGCAGGCCAACGCTCTATCTACTGAGCCAAACTGGCTAGGGCTGGATCTATTTTTGAACTCTAAGTCAAGGGAAACTGGGTATTAGCATATATGGTATTCATTGAACACATATTTTAAAAGTCTGAAGCCGTATTTGGAGTGATAAGAGATTAAGATTTTCCTCTATCTTTGTCTCATAGTTTCTTGAAAGCAACCCTGGGTGTTTGCCTAGTATGTTCTGGAAACAGAAAGATACAATTCTTGGCCTCAATAATATAGTCCACTAATTCCCATGTTTCACAAAATAAATTCAAAGCAACATGAACAAGACTTTAAAAAAATGGTGTATGAAAAGGTCAGGACCTTTTCAGAACTTGCCAGAAGTCACTCTCCACTTATAAACACCAACTCTACATCACCCACCTCAGAAAACACTGTCTGTGTACATCTAAGTTCATGATTCTACTTCCCCTTTTTTGGGGTAGGGGGGGGAGTGGGGAGGTAGAAGGAACAACTCATCATCGTTCTTGACTTTCCTCTAGACTCAGTTTCCCTAATTTGCTCTTCAAGTCTTTGAGAATAGGGATGATGTCTTAGAGCTAGTGGCACTCTTGTTCGTTCTCCTTCAACACGGGAATCCCAGCTGCAGAATAGAGCAGGTCAGGTACCCACCTTGACCTTGACTCAGTTTTCACGACACAAAGACAGCTGGAGGAGGCTCTGGGAGAGTGTGCAGCGTGCACTGCTCACAGATAGTCTGCTCTGAGCAGATGTTTCATGCGAGTTTTTTCCCATCTAGATGATACATTCATTGAGGGCAGGAATTATATTTTTTCAGATATATTTATCTTCAAAAAATTTGTTTTGTCTAATATTTTTTATAACTGGACCAAAAAAGGTTTGGGGTGTTTTGGGTTTTGTTAGCCAAGTTTAGATTAGAACCAACAAGCTGGTGTAGTATCCCGTCCCTCATATTTTTTTTTTTTTAAAAGCAAAAATGGTAGCATGAGACACCAAAATAAACTCTTACTCTAACTGCGTTTTGTGTCAAATTTGCTTTGGGTCCCCTTCCATTGCATCTTTGCATTTCCTACTCTCCGCTAGTCCCTTCGCTCTAAGTTGCAAAGGCGTCGTAATTTCCTGTTCTGTGTTGTGAAGGATGGAAAATGCTTGCAAATGTCCTCACACAAAGACCTGTGCAGGCTGTTGCCTGTGGTTTCTTTTGTCTTTTTCTTTTCTTTTTTCAACATATTTGAAACATGAAACAGGAAAAGGCAGTAAGTGCCCCAAAGGACACACAAATGGTGGGATAGCATGCACTGATGACATCCATTAGGATATTGCCCATTCATATTGGAGAGCCCCTTGGCGTCTTTCCTATCATGCTTGCAATGACTCTACCGGAAAGCCCCCAGTGTTGAATAAGCTCCGATGTTCACTTAGGTGATGTATTTTTTTAGGAATGTGTGTTTCTAAATGGAATGTTAAACCTCAAACAACAACTGAAATGTCACAAACAATCTTACCGTGGAGAGAGGGATTGAGAAAGGGTTGAAACTAAAATAAAAGAGGAGAACCCGGCCGGTGTGACTCAGTGGTTGAGCATCCACCCAGGAACCAAGAGGTCTCCGGTTGGATTCCCAGTTGGGGCACAGGCCCAGGTTGCAGGGGCTCCATCCCCAGTAGGGGGCGTGCAGGAGGCAGCTGATTGATGATGCTTCTCGCTCATCAATGCCTGTCTCTCTCTCTCTGTCTCTCTGTCTCTCTCTCTCTCACCCTTCCTCCCTCCCCCCTGCACCTTTCCTCTCTATAAAAAAAACCAATAAAGGTAAAAAATAAAAGAGAAACTACAGCACATACAGACTTGAATGCCTCTGCAGGGGAAGCCATGAGTAAGTCTGGCCAGAGTCTTGCCTTGATCACAATGAACTTGACTTCACCCCATGCTCTGTTGAGTGTTATTCCTTGGTGAAGTCTCCTGGGAACCATGGTAATCAAGAAGGTGGGTAGAGGTTTAATGGTCCTGCCCTGACTGGTGTGGCTCAGTGGATAGAGTGTAGTCCTGCGGACTAAAGGGTCCCGGGTTCGATTCCGGTCAAGGGCATGTACCTTGGTTGCGGGCACATCCCCAGTAGGAGGTGTGCAGGAGGCAGCTGATCGATGTTTCGCTCTCATCGATGTTTCTAACTCTCTACCCCTCACCCTTCCTCTCTGTAAAAATATTTTTTAAATATATTTTTTAAATATATTTAAAAAAAGAAGTTTAATGGTCGATACAGTCGTATTGCCTTTCTGTCAACATCTAGTGGCGACATGGAGCAGGAGTCGCTCACGGCAGAAAGTTGCGGTAGACTTAGGAAATGTTTCCAGAGAAATCTCTGAGAGGGCCTCCGACTTCTAAAGCCACCGCTGTCAGGAATCCTACTCCAAAGGCACCTCTGTGCTATCGGTCATCTTTCACAGCCGTGTTTGTCCTTGTGCCTGAGACAACACCAAGTCCCGGTCTTTGTAACGCCTAGCAACGCCTAGCAACGTGGGGGACAGTGTTGGCTGGTGTTTGCTCAGACCAAAGCCTGTTTGGTCACACACGGTACACAGCGCGACCCCATTCTTCTCTTTTACTCCATTGTTTGGCGTTCCTTTCCCGGAGGGAACGCTCCGTGTGAACTCAAACGGTCAACATCTATGTCCTTGAGCTTTTCCAGTGGCCCAGGAGCCACCGGGAAAGAAGCAAAAGGAACAGGTAAACACCCAAGACGTCTCCTCGCACTCCCTAAAGACACGTTTTGAAGATGAAGCAATGACTCTGCTTTAAAGAAATCGCTATTTATTTTTTTTGATCGTTTAAAATATGTTTATGGATTTCAGAAAGGAAGGAAGAGAGACAGAAACATCGATGATGAAGAGAACCTTCTGCAGGCCCCCCATGCCCTCCCCTCCACCCCCGCCACCCCACTGGAGATACAGCACCCAACCCAGGCCTGAACCGTGACCTCCTGGTTCATAGGTTGCTGCTCAACCACTGGGCCACGCTGGCCAAGCTATTTATTTTGTAAATAGATACACAAACCAACAACTACAAAACAGAATACCCATCCCTGAAAAGGGTCCCTGTCCCTTATAGCCCAAAGGGCATGCAGCATAATGAGTTTCTGGTCAGTATTCTGGGGCAGTTTCTCTCCCCTGGCACTGTTGACATTTCAGACTTCGATAATTCTATAGATACTGTGGGGGCTTGTCTGTTTACTGTAGGGTGGTCAGCACATCCCCTTCCCAACCTCTCAGATGCAACACCCAAAGCATCTCCCAGACATTCCCAACAGTTCTCTGGGGAGAGATTTAACAATAAATCTAGAAAAGCTTCATAGCAGTGCACACAGAGAGCTCTCGCTCTTTGGGGAGAGTTGCACCCCAATTCCTTAAATGTCTTGTGAGAATTTGTTTAACGAGTAACTTATGGAGAACCCTCTAGGATTTTTTTTTCTGTATTATTTGCAGTGACATGCAGGGTGGCAATGAAAAATCTCACTCAGAGGTCATTTCAATACCTGTCATTTCGCTTTTAATATAAATGGCTCGTTCGATGCTATGTGCTTTTGTCATTTTAACAGGTATTTCTAAGGAGCCGACGTTAGAGGCTGTGCTGATGTATCTTCCCAGGAACTATTATTCTTGCCAACATAGTGTGTAATTAACATTTGGATTTTTGCCAATCTCATGGGTTAAAAACGGTGTCACTGTTCTTTCATTTTCATTCCCACACTAAGAGAGAAGTTAAGTAACTTTTCATTTGTTTAAATCTATTTACATATCCCCTTTTATGAAGCCTGTCCAAATCTTTTATTCATTTTAATTGATTTTTAGAAGCTTTTTACATAGTATACCCTTTGTGATATGTGTTGCAATTACTTTTTTAAATGCAATCTTTAATATAATTTTTATTGATTTTAGAAAGGAAGGGACAGGGAGAGAGAGAGATAGAAACATTAATGATGAGAGAGAATCATGAATCGGCTGCCTCCTGCACGCCCCACACTGGGGATCGAGCTCACAACCTGGGCCTGTGCCCTGACCAGGAATTGAACTGTGACCTTTAGTCCATAGGTTGACGCTCAACCACTGAGCTGGCCAAGTGCAATTACTGCTTTTAAACCAGTTCATTGTCTTTTGATTTGTTTAGGGGACAGAATAGGAGGTTTGGAAAAAAGGCTCAGGTGCATGTAAGATAGTTAGGGAGAATTATGGTGGCGTTTTGAATAAGTGAGAAATTATAGGTTAGCAATAAATGGTGCTAAAACAGCTGAAAATCCATCTGGATCCAAGATTTAACTAAAAGGGAAAAGTATCAGAAAAAGTCGCAGAGGAAGTCCTCTTTAATAATCTAGGTTTGGAGAAGGCCTTCCCAAGGATGACACGAATCAAAAATGCCATGCTGGGTTGAAATATGTTTACTTTTGATGACCTTACTTTGCACTTTTTTCCTACCACGATTTTCTAAACTAGTTCCAAGACCAAAATAGACATATCAGCAGGGTCACAGCCCCTCGAACACAAGCCCAAAGTGACCTTATGATAACGGTGTTGAAGCAATGGGGGTGAACACTATATCAGGAGCAGCTCAGAGGTGTGGAGAGCCCATCGGTTGGGGTCAGGCAGGCCTGGGTCTCCCCTCGTGTTCCAGCTACTGAGAGAGACTGTGACCTTGGGAATTCCCATGGCTGCTGAGAGTCTTTGCTTTCTCCATTTTCCACGAATCTCAGTTAAGTGAGATGTGAAGAAGCTGGCTGGCGGGGCCTCTAGCTGGTCCTCACTTTCCTACTCACCGTCCCCCCATAACATTGGATTCTATACAAACCACCTCCTATTTCCCACATCAGCGTCAAGTCCATGCTTATTAGGCAAGAAATGTCATGACTTTCTACCTTCAGGTTGCTTAGCTGACCCTCCTGCTGAGGATGGGTTGGTGTCGCGGGTAGAACTATGGTTCCTTGTCTTCTCTCTGGAGCCCTTCTTGCCGTGTGGGTCTTCAGGCTCTCGGCCTGGGACCAGGAGGGACTTTTCTAGAATGAAGGGCCAGGCTGAGGGCTCTGGCTGAAACCTGTAATTCTCCTGTACCCATTTTCCATTGCTGTCACAGATGCGTTATCTTACAGATGCATTATCTTATAGCTCTCTAGAAGTCTCACAGGGGCCTGGGCTGAAACCGAGGCGTCCTCGGGAATGTGCTCTCAGGAGAGTTCATTTCCTTGCTCTTTCTGGCTTCTGCAGGCTACGCCTGGTCATGGGCGAGAGGCCCCTTTCCTTCATCTTGCCACCCCGAACGCCGGCAATGTTGCATCTCTTTGACATTTTTGCCCTCACCTCTCTCTCTGACCCCAGCCAGGAAAGATTCTTCTTCAAGAATTCCTGTATCTGCCCAGCCAATGTGGCTCAATGGTTGAGCATCCACCTATGAACCAGGAGGTCACAGTTCGATTCCCGGTCAAGGCATATGCCCGGGTTGTGGGCTCGGTCCCCAGGAGGGGGCGTGCAGGAGGCAGCTGATGGATGATTCTCTCTCATCATTGATGTTTCTCTCTCTGTCCCTCTCCCTTTCTCTCTGACAGCAATCAAACTCTATATATTTTTAAAAAGGACCCCTGTATTTATGTTGGCCCACTGAATTATCCAGGATAATCTCCCCACTCAAGATCCTTAATCACCATTAGGTGAACATGCATGTGAGTTCTGGGGATGAGGGTGAGCCATCCCCGGGAGGACTTGATTGTGTCCACCCCTTCTCTCTAACGACGCCAGGGCCCAGGTGCTGGGCAGACGATCCTGAGGCAGCCAGGGTTGTGTTTTTCAACAGCGTCATCGCAGTGACTATGTAGGTGGTTTGGGGTGACTCCCTTTAAGGCCCTCCTTACCACCAGCGCATGAGTGGAATATGCTGGTTTCTGCAGAAATCAAGGCCACTCAATCTGCTCTCTGCCCTCGTCACTAATCCAGGTGGCATTTAAGCCCGTGTCCTCCCTGGCCCGCTCGACCCTCTCGGCAGGCCATGCTCAGGGCCCTGGCGCAGCTGCTCCAGCTCCCATCAGTGCCAGGGCCTGGCTCGGGTTACCGGGGCCTTCTTCTCCCACTTGGCTCTCGCCCAAGAAGTGCTTTGATTGAAATATTCTATTACTGATCCACCAGGCACTCTCTGACCCCTATGTGTCTTTGAGGCCATTCCAAATCTCCATACCTACACGGAAGCCCCCTGAAGAGCATCTCACGGACAGATGCGCATGGTTCTTCCGATGCTTCCAGAAAAATCTGAGTGCCAGTGAAAATCCCTCCATAGGGACACGCAGTGAAAAAGGGGGTGTGGGTGTTGCCAGGTTAAAAATTGCACTTCTACACGGCTCCTCTGGGCATACGAAGAGGTGGCCCAAGAACATGGACTGGAGAGAAACCTGAACCCCCAGGATGGGGTCAGTTATCTTGTTACCTTTTAACCCTATTCGCGGATGTTCCACTAGCTAAGCAGTACTTACTAATAGCAATCCTCACAGCCCGGACTAGCGAGATGAGGGCGCGGTTGGGAAGTCAAGGAAGGGAAACAGAAAAGGAGAATTAAGTCCACTTTGAGGAGAGAGTACATCTTCCATGTTACTCATCTGTACCCAAGTCATGTTGACTCATCTTGTTCTAAGTCTGTCAGCATGTTCTTTAAATATATATACACCTTATTTTCCGGAGTATAAGACGACTGGGCGTATAAGACAACCCCCAACTTTTGAGAAGATTTTCCTGGGTTAAAAAGTCTTCTTATATGCCGGAAAATATGGTATATACTTTTATTGATGTCAGAGAAGAAGGGAGAGGGAGTGAGAGACAGAAACATCAACGATGAGAGAGAATCATGGATCGGCTGCCTCCTGCACACCCCACACTGAGGATGGAACCCACAACCAGGGCATGTGCCCTTGACCGGAACTGAACCCAGGACCCTTCAGTCCACAGACGGACACTCTATCCACTGAGCCAAACCAGCTAGGGCTGTTGGCATTTTCTTCTGCTCGTCTCGGTAGCCCAGATATGAATTGCCATTAATTTTTATTAAAGAAGGGGAAATTTAATCTCTGTTGGTTCACCAAGATGCACAGTTGCTTATCTGCATATATCACTCTCTATTTGTAACTCGAAGCCATGTATAGGGCTCACTGAGAGCCTTTAAAATAATTCCGCATACAGACAATTAGGGCAATTTTATATCATTAAAGGAGATTAGTCCTGATTTAATGTCTCTGCTTTTGGACCAACTTCTTAGGGTCTACTCAGATTTTACAGAAAATACCCTTGTTTAGGACAACCACAGAGAGCAAGGGGAGGGGGGGGACTAAAAATGTTTCGCATTGCCATTTCTCCTGTTCATAGTAGACAGTGTTTTGCATGTGTGTGTTGGTCGGTTTATGAGATCTGGTGAGAAGGAGAGAGGAAAGGAAGGGAGGTAGACAGTGAGGACGAGAGGGAGAAATGCAGGTGGATTGTGCCTGGGACACTGTTAACATCTTTTTTTGTTGTTGTTGTTTTTTTAATCCTCACCTGAGAATATTTTTCCATTGATTTTTTTAGAGAGAATAAAAGAGAGAGGGAGAGACAGAGAGAAACATCGAGGTGAGAGAAACACATTGATTGGTTGCCTCCTGCAGGAGCCCCAACCAGGGCTGGGGCTGGGGAGGAGCCTGCAACCAAGTTATGTGCCCTTGGCCAGAATCGAACCCGGAGCCTTCAGTCCCCAGGCCAACGCTCTATCCACTGAGCCAAAGCCACGAGGGCTCGTCAGACACGCTTCTACCTCTCTCTCCCTTTCTCTCTGAAAGCAATAAAAAACACGTTAAAAAAAAATAAAAGTAAAGCTGGCTAAGCTGGTGATTGCATATTTACATCAAAGAATTCCGGCATGACAACAAGGTGTGGAAATCCAGAAGCAGAAAGAGCATCGAGAAGGACAGCTCATTTCACAAAATCGCAGGTCCTCCCATCCCGCTGTTCTCACCACAGCTAAGGAGTCATGTCACTGACTGGCTCCCCAGCAGACTCACCGTGTGGGCTCCTACTCTACAGCAAGGCGGTATCAACACCTGCCCGACATGCTAGGATCCACGGCACTCAATGGCGAGGACGTGAACATATTAGATGAATAGAAAACACAACTTAAATCTGCTCGGAACGCTGCTAATCGCCAACTGCCAGGGTGAGCAGAACATCCTGCACATACACTTAAGGAAACGAGGAAACTCGTCATATCGCTTTTTATACCAAAGCGCGGGACACGAGTTTTTTCCAAAAACGATGAGTAGAGACAGGTTCCGTCAAATATGGAGGGCCTGGCATTTCAACAACGAAAATGGGCGAGACAACTCAGATAGACTTTGCCAAGTCGGACCATTATTGGATTTCTTTCTCCCCGTTACGACGCGATTTGGCGGGAAAATGCCTGCTTACACAGTGTTAATCATTTAGGAAAATGGCCCTGGGATGACTTCCCTACTGAGTCCATGAACTTCCCTGGGCTTTCCGAGTAGGTTTTTCGGGGACACGCTTCCACAGTGACGTCCCTGCGCTGTCCATCCCGCGTGGACTTTTCTTTTCCGGGGGTATTTGCATACATGTTAAGACACGGACACTACCAGGTTGATGAAAGCAAACACAGAGTCATCCCTTACATACACTACTCAAGGACTTTGACATGGTATTCTTGGGGCCCAGGGAACCCTAAAAAGGCCGGTTCGTGTTTCAATGCCAAGGTTCTAGGTTTAGATACTAATTGACCATTTGGAGTCCTCGTTTCTCAAAGAAAGGAGCAGCTCGGTGTTTCCTAAAACATAAGTATCTGGCCGGGCCAGCGTGGCTCAGTGGTTGGGCATCAACCTATGAACCAGGAGGTTATGATGCAATTCCTGGTCAGGGTACAAGCCTGGGTTGCGGGCTCGATCCCCAGTAGGGGGCGTGCAGGAGGCAGCCGACCCATGATTCTCTCTCATCACTGATATTCCTATCTCTCTCTCTCTCCCCTTTCACTCTGACATCAGTTTTAAAAATAAAATAAAACATAACTATCTGACCACAATTCCATGGGATAATCGAGTTCTAGGACCAAAGGAATTGCAGTGAGCAGGGTTAATGCTACATGGCCTTCTTTGCTAAAAGACTTACATGTAGCCAATTGGTATGTGAGTCTCTAAGAGAGAGTTCTAGCTGGCAGGACGTCCTGCCTTCTGTCTGGATGATGGAAACTTTGGAGAAGTATCTGGCTGGACTGGTATCCAACCAAGAGGCCCGCATTGGGACCTTTCAGACAAGTTGATTTCTAAGACTCTTTCTTGCCTTCAATTCTCTGGTAATATTTGGTTCAGACAGAAAACCAAGCTACGCTCCAGATACCTCCTGTACATCTAGCTCTCAACATTCCTTTCTAAGATACACGGCCCCTTTATGAGTGTAAGGATCAAAAGGATCACAGGTGGCTTCTGGGGGTCGGGGAGGAAGGGATCGTCAAACTGTGGTGCATAAAAAGACATGCAATTCTAAGGGAGTGTTACACAGAGTTTTAAATAATGGTTATCATCGCTGATAATCCTGACGGGGAACGCTACCAAATGAAGTCCCAGAAGACATTGCAGTGGTAGCTCTAGGGGAAGACTCTACTACCAAAAAGCCTAGAGATTACTTCTCCAGTGGTCACAGAGAAAGGACCCCTAGCCCAGCTGGTGTGGCTCAGTGGTTGGGCTTCAACCTATGAACCTGGAGGTCACGGTTCAATTCCCGGGCAGGGCACAGGCCCGGGTTGCGGGCTAGATCCCCAGGAGGAGATGTGCAGGAGGCAGCCGATCCATGGTTCTCTCACTTGGTTCTCTCATCATGGATGTTTCTGTCTCTCTCTCCCTCTCCCTTCCTCTCTGAAATCAATAAAAATATATTTAAAAAATGGAAGACTCCAAGTTGAACGCTGTTCTTTCTTTCTGTCCTATTTTTCCTTAAACATAACCAACAAAAATGGGGTCTCACAGTTTGGGAGACTCATTCGCTCTGTCTAGCCGTCAACACTGTGCACAGCAATGAACACATGAACGGGAAGAGCAGACGCGATGCTTTCTAGAGCTAACGTTCGCTCTCTTACAGAAATGTCAGCGCAAACCCAGACAGTCCCCTGAAACAATGACAGACATCTAGGAGCCTCTGTGATTAAGCCTTTATTTCATTCTATTAAGTCTTCATTGGGATTTGGCGACAAATAATTGGGATAATTGAACTTATTACCAAGAAATTCATGCAATAAGGAAAACTCCCTTAACCGAGGAAGACTCGTTTAGAAGCTCCTTGCTGGATTCCCGTAAGAAGAAGAAACCTTCTTGGCCCTATAGCATCTTCCCCCCTTTCTGGTACAAACTGGCATTTTTGTTGCATGTTCTCTCAGCTATGTCCATCTCTATCCACAGACAGTTCCTTTCTTTGCCTTCCCCTACTGGAGTGCCTCAAACGAATTGGGAATGTAATTAAAAATGTGCAGCGTGGCTCAGTGGTTGAGCATCAACCTATGAACCAGGAGGTCATGGTTCGATTCCCAGTCAGGACACAGGCCTGTGTTTCGAGCTCGATCCTCAGTAAGGGGCGTGCAGGAGGCAGCCGGTCCATGATTCTCTCTCATCATTGGTGTTTCCATCTCTCTCTCCCTCTCCCTCCTTCTCCAAAATATATATATAATTTTTTTTAAAGAAGGGAAAGCAAAAAAAATAAATAAATAAAAATCACACCTTGAGTAAGGAAGTTAAAAGGAAGACCGCCCTCATGCAAATAACATTACTTATCTATTCATTTATCTGAAGGGGCTATATGTGCATACATATTTTTTAAGCCGAGGTGAGAAGCTCGTAGCAGGCATGAGGCCTAAATCATATAAGTAAGAGAACAGAATGCACCCTGGGGCAAGGTTTGTATTCAAGTGGGAAGGAAAGGGCATAGAGCCAAGTGCACGGAGGTGGATGTGCTGACCATGGACTGGCCCACGATGAATTTGACTTTGACCCTAGAGAAGGTGGGTGGGAAAATAAATTGGTCCATTGGTATGAAGAGGGGGCAGATGCTCGTGCCCGAATCTACTGGGGACAGTGGTCATTTTTCCCAGGATAAGGGCGAGAATATGTTGAAAGCGTGAGTTTGGAGCTGAAGGGAAAGTTCCAGCGGGGGCTAGATCTGGAAGCCATCTGTAGTTCTGTGTGTGAGTATAAGATCTCCCTGGGGGGTGGGGGGGTCATGAGGGGTTCAAAAGAGGCAAGCATTGAACCTTCGAGAAAACTGACATTTGGGTGATCTGAGTGCTGAGTACAGGGCCACTCATTAAGAGAAGATGGGATTGGAATGACCAACCAGTTCCTGACAAATTAGAGACCTTAGTTGAAGCAGCTTCAACAGGTTATGCTATGGGAGAGAAAAACAAATGCAGGTTCCCCCACCCCCTCCACCCAACCCCAGGAAGCTAACACAGGTCCTAGAAATTAAGGCCGGCCTCCTGAGCTCCCTCCTGCCTTCTTCCTCTCTTTAGTTACCTCTTTTCAGTGGTAAATTTATAAAATGGAAGCTATTTGGCCCTGGCGTGTGTGGCTCAGTTGGTTGGGTGTCATCCTGTGCACCAAAAGGTTGCTGGTTCGATTCCTGGCCAGGGCACATGCAAGGGTTGTGGGCTCGATCCCCAGCGAGGGGTGTGCAGGAAGCAGCCGATCAATGTTTCACTTTCACATCAATGTTTCTCTCTCTCTCTCCCCTCTTCCTTCATCTCTCTCTAAAAATAAATTTTAAATGTTTTTTTAAAGATGGAAGCCATTTGAATAGATTTTAAGTTGAGAGCAAAAGAGGCTGAGAAAATAGAGGAAAGAAAAAAAACGCTGGACAAAGTATTGAACAAAATGTCCTATTTTCTGAGATGAGAGAAGAAGCGTTAGTTGTGGAGGGAGATGAATTTTAAGGATGAGAGAACTCATGCTTTGCCACTTCTCTGTTCTCTGAAGCTTCCTGAGAGAACACGGATATGGACGAGAGTTTAAGAAGAATGGTGAGGAGGAACCAGTATGGCAGGGAAGGGGAAAACAGAGTTCAGCAACCTCTTCAAAAAGTGAGACTGTATAGTCGATTATGAAAATGGAAAGGCATAAATCCTGCACATGTTGTAGAATCTCATGATTTACGCAGTATCTTCCATAATGTTCCTCTACAGAACTTGGCTTCAGCCATTGAGTCCTGAGATGATTGACAGATGCACCACCCCAATAAAAAGACTGAGCTCTACTCTATTTACTTTTTAAATTATTTTTTATTGATTTCAGAGAGACGAAAGGAGAAGGAGAGAGAGATGGAAACATCCATGATGAGAGAGCATCATGGATCGGCTGCCTCTTCCACACCTCCCACTGGGGACTGAGCCTGCAACCCGGGCATGTGCCCTGACCAGGAATCAAACCGTGACCTCCTGGTTCCTGGGTTGATGCTCAACCACTGAGGCACACCAGCCAGGATGAGCTCTACTCTATTAAATAAAGGAACAGGAAACCTCAACAGATTTCATGTGTTTGAGACAACAGAATTCAAAATTCAATAAGTAGAGAGAGGAACAAGTTGCCGCAGAATTGTCTAGAAAATAAAATTTCCTGGCCACGCTGACCTGAAATATAGTTTCTCTTATTGCTAACCTAAAAGGTTCAGGAGTTCAGATGGAGCCTGACCCCAACGGCCAAGGACTGTCTGACCCTTAGAGGTTTTAGTCTCTTGAGAATGCTTCTTCTTAAGTGATTCCCCCAACACTGTCAACCTGTCTGAGTAGAATTCACACTAGGCTCCTTTTTTCGGCTTAGTAACCTGGGAAACGTTTAAAATAGTGTGGAACCACCCTTCCCCAGCCCCCACATTTGTATTAAGGGCATGTAAAGGCCTTTTAGGATGAAGTTTGGTGGATAGCATGTACTCAATAGTACGTTTGAACCAACATTAAATTGAGTAAAATACTATGTGTCTGCATCTCGCCAAAAATGAATCTGAAACTTGGCCCGCTGACTAAAAATGCTTCGAAACATCTCTCGAATGAACAGTTGTTAGATATTGCATTTGAGAAATGAAATAACAGCATCGGATCATTGGCAGCAAAGCCATTTTCCCAAGTCCCGATGCCAAGCGCATGGCAGACATCCATGAGGGGTTGATGGAGATCAAAAGGGGCTGAGACACCATCTCATGCTTATAGAATTTCAGAATTAGAGACACTTAGACAGGAGAGTCAGCATCGCTGGCCATGCGAACGCCAAGCCGTGTGCAGGGAGCTGCCACCCCGGGCTAGCCAGGCCCCAGTCATTCCATCCTCACTCACCACTCCCTCTGGATTTCTTTAAAAAACAAAACAAAACAAAACAAAACAAAACATATATATATATATATATATATATATATCCTATATAATATGGAATATGCTAATGAACCATTACACCCTGAGGAGTAAGAAGCAAACATGTCACAATCAGATCACAGATCAGCAGGAGGGTGGGCCAGCAAGGTACAAGGGGGCTGTGGAGAGCTACAGGAGGGATCAAGGCTGCAAGCTATGATGGGGGAAGGAGGGAGGGTGGTGGGGGGAGCTACAGGAGGGTGGAGCAGTGGATGGAGAGCTACAGGAGGGTGGCAGTGACCTACTGGTGCACAAATTCGTGCACAAGGCCATATGTGTGTGTGTGTGTATTTGATTGATTTCAGAGAGGACAGTAAAGGAAGAGAGAGAGAGAAATATCAGTGATGAGAGAGAATCATTGATCAGCTGCCCCTTGCATGCCCCACACCGGGGATCGAGCCCGCAATCAGGGCATGTGCCCTGACAGGGAATTAAACCATGACCTCCTGGTTTGTAGGTGGATGCTCAACCACAGAGCCATGCCCGTCAGGCCCTCTCCCTCCGCATTTCTTATAACACCCTGCTTCCTGCCAAACTGGTCAAAACTAAACACCTCAGTCCAGTTACAAAGGCTGGCGTGGGGCCTTCCTGTCAGTGACACGTCTCCTGCGTCCGTGCCTGACCAACTAGAACCTTTACCTCTTCTCCAGACCCATTCTCTGACCTCGCCTGGGCGAACCATCCACAACTGCTCAGGCCCTGGCCGGTTTTGCTCGGTGGTTGGAGCGTTGGCCCGTGCACTGAAGGGTCCTGGATTCGAATCTAGTTAAGGGCACCTACCTCCATTGCAGGCTCGATTCTCAGCTCTGATTGGGACATGTGTGGGAGGCAAGCAACCGATGTGTCTCTCTCACATTGATGTTTCTTTCTCTCTCTCTCTCTCTCTCTCTCTCTCTCTCTCTCTCTCTCTCTCTCTCTCTCTCTCCCCCTTCCCCCCTTCCACTTCCTCTAAAAATCAACGGGAAAATGTCCTTGGGTGAGGATTAACAAAAACAGATAGATAGATAGATAGATAGATAACTTAGGGAAAAAGAGAAATAGATCCACCTACTGCTTCTAGAGGAGAGACTTGCCAAATACCCCTTTTCTGAACCCCCCTCTCCCCCCGCCAAGGCCTGCCTTGTTTTCTGTTTTTTTTTAGATTTTATCTCATTCTCTGATCATTCAAAACACAGGCTCTTTAACCAAGCGGATTTAGGAATTGATTCTTGGTTTTAAAATGTGCGTGAGCACTTCGAGGACTTTGGAAGACCTTGCCCAAGTAAGATAGTCCGACTCTCTGGTGCCCAAAACTCATTTCCACGCAGCGAAGGAACGGCTGGGAGCAGAGAGTAGGTTTTGAGGGCGGATGGAGGCAACCGGCTGGTCTGGTTGAACGCCCAGCGATGTGGACGAAGTGGGGACCCTCCCCCGTGGTGTTACTGTACCTTTCCCAGGAATCTAGATCTCTGAACTGCAAAGACTAGAAGCGCATCGGGCCTTCCTGCCTCACACTGACACAGACACTCTGCTGGCCCACATCTGACGTCTTGCGGCTTTCGATTCCTTCTGTTGTTGATTCCTCCTCTTTTGTTTCCTCAGAATGTAAATATTTGCTCTGTCTGCATTCTAATTGCTGCTCTTGGGTGTCTTAGGGAGGACGAAGGCTGTGGTAAGTCGGCTCCTCAGGATCCCTGGCTACGGGCTGGGATTTCGTGTCTTGTGACATGAACTTGGCAGAGCCGTCCGCTCGCCTGTTCTATGCCCCTGACTAAACTGCAGTTCGGTCTCCCATGCGAGCCCAGGATTCTTCTAGTCCTCTCTGCAGAGAGGAAACGCAGAGCGATCCTCTGTACGCACACCAAACCACAGGAGCCTGGGCGAGGGTCTGTGATGACAAGAGCCTCCTACACAGCGCATTTGCAAGCTTTCGACTAATTACATTAATTTTCTTTGTCTAGACTGACTTAGGGCATCCAAGAGCCCCTTTACGGAAAGGGGGGGAGGGAGGGAGGGGGGGAGGGAGGGCATGACATCGCGAGGCCTTTCCTTTGTGCCAAGCGCAGAGGAGAGAAAAACAAGAGGAGGACCAAGAAAGCTCACAGCGCACAACCAGGAGATGTGCCCTCGCCCGGGCTGTTTCCCGGAACACACGCTGCTGGAAGCTGACCCGGGAGCCTGTGTGTTCGTGGGGCTGCAGCCGCTGCCATGGGCAGCAGAGAACACACTGAACGGCACGGGAAGCTCACGAAGGAGGGGACGTCTTAGGGGAAGACAGTCGCCAAGGAGGGCAGTGGCCAGTTTATTTCCCACGTGAACAGCAAGAAGGAGACTTCTTCTGTCCGGTGCCTCTGTTTTCAGGGCATCTTCCCAGTTTGTCTCTTCAGGTGGAGAGAAACGGACTATCCCATGTGGAACAGCATGGCTTCCCCATGGCTCATGCTTGGGACCAATGAACCCCGAGAGAAACAGAATATCCAGGCCAGACCCCGTTCTGAACGCTTTCCTGGGATAAGAGGGTGGGATCCGCTAGAACAGCAGCAGACTGCATTTCCACCCTCTTCAAAGCCTGAGACGGGAATGAACGTTGGTATTTCCGAGGGTATGGCCTGAAGGCTAAGGACAGGAACCCCAAAGGAGTTGCCGCAGCCGGTTGGAAGGCCAAGGGCAAGGCCTTGGGAACCTCAGTCCTGGCGGGGAGTCCTGGGGGCTCTTCTCTTGGGGGACATTCTCTCCAGCCGAGTCCTAAGTCCCTGCTGTAGCTCACTCCCCGCTTCCCTGTTGAGTCCCTCCCACTTGCCATGTTCAAACTGACTGGTTTCCTGGGACGTGAGGCTGGGATTTACTCTCCTGCTGCCTTTAGTCGCCATCCTGTTTCCCTTGATGGATCTAATCTGGAGTTCGGTCAACTTAAGGTCAGTGGGCCCTCGCTGGTTTTAGGGACAAAGTGCACCTTTCATAAAAAATATCTGACATAGCCCTAGCCGGTTTGGCTCAGTGGATAGAGCATCGACCTGTGGACTGAAGGGTCTGGGGTTCGATTCCAGCCAAGGACACATGCCCAGGTTGCCGGCTTGATCCCCAGTAGAGAGAATGCAGGAGGCAGCCGATCCATGATTCTCTGTCATCATTGATGTTTCTCTCTTGCCCTCTCCCTTCCTCTCTGAGATCAATAAAGATATATATATATATATATATATGAAATCTCAGGCAGATAACACATGCAGTTGGTATTACCCCACTCCTCCTCAGGAGTTAAGTAATATGATTTTTCTTTGATGTCCTCATGAGGCCCCACTACATATCTGCCAACCCATCAAATGTATAAAAATCTCCCAAAGTCAACATGAAATATAGATGTTGACACAATTCGTATTTAATTAGGCACAACTTCCCATTTAGCAATCCGACGCGTGCTCACACACATTAGCCCATTAGTTCTTCATGTTTAATGCAGTGTGAGGTCTCAGGCTTGCCACTGTTTATTTATACAATGAACATTTCCCAGACCTTTTGAATGTTGACAACGCTCATATTTCAGATGCCGATGTTTAGAGGCAATCTATCAATGGGTCAAGAAATAAGTGTAAAATGGCC
The DNA here is from genome assembly GCA_004026665.1 of Murina feae. Taxonomy (NCBI): domain Eukaryota; kingdom Metazoa; phylum Chordata; class Mammalia; order Chiroptera; family Vespertilionidae; genus Murina; species Murina feae. The sequence goes on along the minus strand of PVJC01016698.1, from coordinate 10,807 downwards.
CTTCGATGATTTGAGAGTTTTAAAAACTTGTACTGGGAAGATATTTAAAGTATTTCATTCATCAGCGACTCACTCCTGTTATCTTTGGAGAAGACCGTGATATAAAACAGATGCAAAAACTCAGTTAATTCATAATTCCCACAGAGTAGATAGATTTTAATTGTCAGGATACTTTAGACGCTTTTAATTTAATAGCTCTTGGTTCCTCTTTCCCTATAAGATTTGTTTTTGGAAAGTATGATAAAAATGGGTGATTCCTCCTTGCAATTTCTGGCATTTTATCAGAACATATCCTAATTAGAGGCCCAGTGCACAACATTTGTGCACTGGGGGGGGGAGGAGGGTCCCCTCAGCCTGGCCTGTGCCCTCCCACAGTCCAGGACCCCTCAGGGGATGTCAGACTGCCAGCTTAGGCCTGCTCCCCACTGCTCAGAGGTGGAAGAGGCTCTGGCCACCACCTCTGTGCTCTCTAGCCGTGAGCCTGACTTCTGGCTGAGTGGCGCTCCCCTTGTGGAAGCACACTGACCACCATGGGGCAGCTCCTACATTGAGCATCTTCCCCCTGGTGGTCAGTGCACATTATAGCAACCAGCTGTTCCCCCATTTTGTTGATTTGCATATTAGCCTTTTATTATATAGGATAGTGTACAGTCAATAAAATCTTATCACAAATACTGAGAGATTGACTTTAGTCATGATTTTGTAATGAACTCCATTTTGCTCTGTCATTAGATTCCAATATCCATATGTGGCTTTATAGAATACATTCTTTGAAGTTATGACTGATGCTTGAAAATTAAATATCCAGCTAAAATCCAAACATTTCCATCATGTATTTCCTGGTGACTTGACACTAGTGATATTTACCATCCATTTATTTAGGAAGGGTTTGGTCATGTGGACTTAACATTGTATAGGTAGGAATCATCAATTGCTTGCTAATTGATTCATGTGTATTGATTTAGCTTCCCTAAATAAGAAGGTCTTGGAGTATGGAAGTCATCTATTTCAAGGTAAGACCAAGGAAGAAGGAGACACGCTCCATGAGTGGCTTGCAAACCAATAATTACTACCGTATTTTCCGGCGTATAAGACGACTTTTTAACCCAGGAAAATCTTCTCAAAAGTCAGGGGTCATCTTACACGCCCGGTGTCATCTTATAGGGCGGGTGCTGAAACTTCCAAGCTGGACTGGAAAAATCTGCGGTTGCCGTATAAGGGGGGGGGGGGGGGCAACCCCTGACTTTTGAGAAGATTTTCCTGGGTTAAAAAGTCATTTTATACACTGGAAAATACGGTATATAATTTGTCATCATTGATTTTCCTTACAGACCGTACTGTTTCATATGGTAGATGCTCACTGTGGGTCTTCAGTAAACACTGTGGATTAATCGAATGCAGAAAGCAAGGACTGTTACTTGGGAGAAAGATCACCCACAAGGGAACTGAAAGACTTGACAGATTGCATGTGCTGAGACTGAACACAGCAAGGCCAAGTACAATTTGCACAATTCCAATTTTCCAATTGATTTCCATTCCATTTGTCACCATCGTTGGCCCGGGCAGGAATGGAAATGGGGAATGCAGTTGCAAAAAGAATAAGGCCTTTGGTTCCATAAATAACCATTTCACATTAGGTAGCTCTTTTAGTAATAATAGAATAAAAATGTCTCCAACTCAGTCGTTTTGAAGCCCTGATAAAAAGTCTTCCCTGAAAGATTTCTTCGAGATGCTTGCTGACCACGGAGAGGATTTTCTCATCAATCACACAAAATAATTCTGCACTGAAAGAGAACGGCTACACACCCAGCTGGTGTGGCTCAGTGGTTGAGTGTTGACCTATGAACCAGGAGGTCATGGTTCAATTCGCGGTCAGAGCATATGCCCGGGTTGTGGGCTTGATCCCCAGTAGGGGGCGTGCAGGAGGCAGCCGATCCATGATTCTCTCTCATCATGGATGTTTCTATCTCTCCCTCCCTCTTCCTTCCTCTCTGAAATCAATAAAAACATATTTTTTAAAAATGCAGAACAATAGGAAGTAAACATAAACGGATGTTCCCAAAGCCCCATTTGTGTGTGAGAACTACAGGGCCCCAGCTCAACACACCCACCCTGTGGCATCGGATGCCCTTTTACTACTTACTGCCCTTTACCTTGTCAACCTCATGAGATGGCTGGAAGTGAAAACTGACGGGGCCGGGCCAGTGTGCGCCAGGGATCAGGGTTCCTACTCCGACAGGTGGTGTCAGAAAGCAAACCCTGATCCCCCGGGGCCGCCCTGGGGTTGAGTTTCGCCTCGCACTGTAGGTGTAATCCCTGCCAGTAAGTTCTCATTTCTCTGTGGGAAAGACGCCAAGAGACAAGATACTAGAGAATGTCCTGGGATTTCCAATATCCCCAGAGGAAGTTATTTATATCGGATGGAGGGCTTTCCCCTTAGCGTTTACTAGGAAGACACTTGGGGAACTCTAGGGTCGTAGTGTGTGTGTGTGTGTGTGTGTGTGTGTGTGTGTGTGAAGGGGGGGGGGAAGAGAGAGAGAGAGAGAGAGAGTGAGAGAGAGAGAGATATGAGAGACACACATCTATTGGTTGTTTACCACTCACACCCCAACCAGGGCTGGGGATTAAACTACAACCAAGAGTACATGCCTTATTCTACATGGATAGAAGATGCCCTGGTGTTGAATACATAATTGTGGAATTCTTACTCCACTTTTATTTTGGGTCAGGGCAAAGTTCTATTTCAGAGTTATGTATACAGTCTCTCTCTATTTTATTTTTATTTTTTTAAATATATTTTATTGATTTTTTAGAGAGGAAGGGAGAGGGTTAGAGAGTTAGAAACATCAATGAGAGAGAAACATCAATCAGCTGCCTCCTGCACACCTCCTACTGGGGATGTGCCCGCAATCAAGGTGCATGCCCTTGACCAGAATCAAACCTGGGACCTTTCTGTCCACAGGCCGATGCTCTATCCACCGAGCCAAACCGGTTAGGGCAGTCTCTCTCTAGTTTAATGGCAAACTGTCATTTGCTAATGAAATAGCAATGTCAAATTAACAATATAAATAACTAAAGAGGATATGCCTTCCATTTGCCAAAATTTGACCATATTTTCACGGTCCTTTATAAATTCATGTCATGAAGGCTTGAGGCATAGGTGGTTTTGTGGGCTATGTTTTTAACCAACTGCAAAAAGGGTCATTTATTAAAGCACTGTTTTAGGGGGTTCATATCTATTATTTTTTTTTAAATATATATTTTATTGATTTTTTTACAGAGAGGAAGGGAGAGGGATAGAGAGTGAGAAACATCGATGAGAGAGAAACATGAAATCAGCTGCCTCCTGCACACCTCCCACTGGGGATGTGCCCGCAGCCAAGGTACATGCCCTTGACCGGAATCAAACCCGGGACCCTTCAGTCCACAGGCCGACGCTCTATCCACTGAGCCACACTGGTCAGAGCTATATCTATTATTTTACCTGTTAGGGATAATCACTTCAAGTAAGTATACTGAGATGTTATTCCCATTTATTGTTTTTCTCATAAACGTAATATTACTAAATTATTTTAGAGTTAATGATGATTCTTAACTAATAGAAGGGACTTCTGTGCGCTCACATGAATTTTCTTTTTGCCGTAGTTTGCCTAGTCTCTCTGAGTTTTTTTAGTTCTTCTTTAAGACCAGGGGCCACTTTTTTCCTTGCTATTTTGCATTAAGTTTTAACCAACGTTCAAGAAACTGAGAAATATAAATACATAACATCTTTCAAAAGAAAATATTCAATTCAATATTAAATTACAAATTAAATTGAGGACGTCTGCTCCTGGCCAAGACAGAGGAACGGGGTGGGGGAAGGGAACCAAATTAATATTCTGGCCTGAAACCCAAACCAAGTCCTGAGCCTACACCAAAACCAAAACCAAAGCCCAAACCAAACCAAAGCCAAAAGTATTTGACATGGTTTTCAAGACACTGAACCCAAGGAAACGAAAGACGGTGATGGCTGAGATGTGGAAACAGACAGCGGGAACCTGCGGTGGCTCCAGTTTGCTGCTTTGAGAGAGTTTGGGGGTGCAGCACAGGGAGAGGGAACACAGGTAGAGCTCAGTGGGGCTCTCTGAGTTGAGGAAATAAAGCTGAGAGTCTGGGGAGATCAAGGCACCTGGAGTTTTCAAAACAGAGTCTACAAGCAGAGAGAGCAGCACAGAAAGAAGCTCCAGCCCTAACTGGTGTGGTTCAGTGGATAGAGCATCGGCCTACAGACTGAAGGGTCCTGGGTTTGGCTCTGGTTGGGGGCACATGCCCGAGTGTGGGCCTGATCTCCAGTAGGGGGTGTGCAGGAGGCAGCCAATCCATGGTTCTCTCTCATCATTGATGTTTCTATCTCACTCTCACTCTCCCTTCCTCTCTGAAATCAATGAAAATATATGAAGCAGAAGCAGAAGCAGAAGAAGGAGGAGGAGGAGGAGGGGGAGGAGGAGAAGAGGGCTACAGATAGCTTCACAGGGTCCGCTTCTAGTGTTCAGATGAACACCAATCAGATAATCCATTTGCTGGAACTACACAGGGCCAGGAAAAGGATGACCCAAACAGATTAGAGATCCGAAAGGGTCCAACTGCTTCCAAGTAACTTACCTGCTTCCCAGAACAAAGCTCAAGAATTTTTGGAGGCTTACAGGGTTGCCTGGTGCACAGTCTGGCAGCCAATCAAAGATTACTAGGCAGGTAAATGACTAAAAACACACAAACCACCACGAAGAGAAAAAGCAATCAGTGGAAGCCAACTAAGAACTGACACCAATGATAGAAGTAACAGAGAAATACAGGATGAGAGCAGGTTTCTCTTTGGAAAGAAGGCAAATGACAAGACAGCGGAGCAACATCTTTAAAGAACGGAGAGAAGAAAAAGTCATCAACTTAGAAGTCTATACCCAGAAAAGTGTTTTTTCACGATTAAAACGGAATACTTTTACAGATATACAAAGGTATGGCTGAAAGAATTTATCGCCACAGCCCCACACTACAGGAAATGTTAAGGAAAATTAAGAATTTTCAAGAAGGGAAATGACACTGAGATGGAACTATGCATCTTTAAAAAAAATGTAGAGTACCGTAAATGGTAATGAAGTGAGTAAATGTGTGACTTTTTTTCTCATTGTGTGAATCACACTGAGGGATAAGTGACTGTTTAAACAAAAAATAATGCATGTGTAATGTATTACATATAATAGCATGTGTGGAAGTACAATATAGAACAGTAACAGCACACAGACCAGAAGGGGGAAAGGATAGTTGCATACTATCACTTGAGGGGGGACTGTGATAAGTTAAAAATATATACAACAACAAAGAATTACAGCTATAAGCCAACAAATGAGATCAAATGAATTAATAAAAAATTTTCAATCCTAAGGCAGGCAGGAAATGGAGTAAAGGGGAACATAGAAGAGATGGTAAATACAAAACAAATTGTGAGATAATGGATTTAACCTAACCATCAATACATCAACAATTGAATTTTATGTAAATGATTTAAACAACACATTCAAAAGAAAAATATTGCCAGACTGGATGAAAACCCAGTGATGCACTGTCCACAATAAGGAAACTTTAAATATCCTATATAATAAAAGCCCAATATGCAAATCAACTGAAAGGCAGAACTACTGAACAACCGGTCGACCAGTTGCTGTGCCGCGCTCTGACCACTGGGGGTAGATGTCCAATGCGGGAGCTGCCCCGTGGTGGTCAGTGCGCTCCCACAGAGGAAGCATCACTGAGCCAGAAGCCGGGCTCCTGGCTGGTGAGTGCAGCAAGTGATGGGAGTGCAGCAGCGATGGTGAGAACCTCTCCTGCCTCCACTGCAATGCTAGGGAGCAGCGAGCAGGTGGGCATTGAGGAGCACAGGGTCCTGGACTGTGAGAAGGTGCGGGCTGGGCTGAGGGACCCTTCCCCCACATCCCCAGTGCATGAATTTTGTGCACAGAGCCTCTGGTAAAGACATAAATAGGTTAAAAGTAAACAGATGAAAACTGATATGCCATGTTAACACTAATTAAAAGAAAGCTAGAGAGACATCCAGACTGAAAGGAGGAAGTACCTGTGATTTAGGCAGGAGAGAATTATCACATCTAGGTGAACCACCAACATATTACCAATTTGAACCATATGTCAACGTCTGGAGCCTTTTAGAATTAATTACGGTGACTTTTATATAGAACCAGTACGTCTATGACAAAAACATATTCAGGCTCTTCATGTAAAATTTATGCAACTATTTCTTCTACTTTATGTGAAAAGAGGTCTGAGATATTCTTACTCTATTCAACTTAGTAAAGAGCCTTCCCAAGACGTAGGCAGAATTAAGGAGCGGAAAGAACACTGGAGAAAGCGGTGCGAGTATCTGGGTTCTATTTTAAAAGGTTGGTCGTGTGAACTCGAGCAAGTTTTATTACCTGTAAAATGAGAGCTGTTTGAATGGGCTGATTTCTAAGAGTCCTCCCAAGGCTACAAGGTCAGATTCAAACTCATCTATAGAGAGAGAATCAGGTCAATTTCTTATCGGACAAGTCCACAGTCCTTCCTGCCCTTCCTACCAAATCTTTTTTGGGGGGGCCTCACAGGGCACTACCAATCACCTCTCAGAATCCAAATGGAAGAATTTAAACGACCGATTTGATATGAGCACCGAGGAAATACTGAAGCCAAATGCCAGTGTGGCGTTCGCCATCAATTCTCTCGTTCCCCAGACATTCTGACTGCCAGGACCAGGCACCTACGTCAGCATCGCCACTCGGAATCGGCTGATTCCAGAAGGGAGTCTGGTTACGCCCTCGGGGCCCCCTGAGGATTTTGGCACCTTCGGATCCAAGTTGTAATTGACCCTGAACTAATGAGAAATGAGCTTATTCCTCCCTTCCCCTTGTTGTCTCCCCTAGATTTAATTATAGCTGGAATATTTCAATAGATTTATTGGGAGGAAAGAAAACCCAGCAGTATTTTTTAACATTAAAAAACCCAAAAAGCAGACGTCGTGTCTGTGTGCTGGTGTGTGCAGGCAAATCCTTTGCACTCCACGCACTTTGTAGAAGAATGTGGAGCAGGAGTCAATGAGAGAACCGGGTTTATCTGCGAGTTGTGTCCCCCTCATAATGAAAGCTCACGACCCTCATTACTGTTCATATTACTTGACAGAGAAAAGAGGTGGAGAGACTTTCCTAAACCTTCTTTGCATTCTACAGAGTAAGACACACCACTGGCAACTCAAATCACCTTGCAGTGCACCAAGAGTTGGCAACGTGTCTCCATGTCAACAAAGGAGAAACACGGCCAGTAGCACGTCCATTTGCTGTCCCGCTGGACTCGACGGCTGAACGAATGATCAGATGGAGTTGAAAATAAAACCATTTTTCTCCCAGGAGAGAGGGAGTTATCCCTCCTGATTCTTGCTCCTCACAGAGAAGGCCCTGGCTTTCTTAGCGGAGTGATGGGATGGCAAACCGCCAGTTCGAGAATGTGGGCTAAGCTGCAGACTGAATATTTCAGGTGAGTTGGAAGAGTCGCTAAAGTGAGCATTTGTTTTACCTGCACGTCTATTCTTATATCTGAATTAGTCATGGGCCAAAGTATAGTACCTAGAACCTCCTGTGTTTATTCTCATCCTCTCCCTCTCTCTGCCTCCACCCCCTCTCTCTTTCCAAAAAAAAACCCCACTAAATCCATAAGGTCTTACTCTAATGGGAACACATCTGGGATTGCCTAGCGGAAGTGAAGGTGAACCGAAGGTTTACTAAATAGCAACTTAGTTTTCAATAACTTTTGTGGGGAATTTTCTGAAGGCTAAGTCTTTTCTTAAATTTAGTGTGTTGTTTCATTCACAGTACTACATGGTTCGTTCCAAATACTACCATATTGAGTTTGTTTGTTTTTTAAGAAAAGCTTTCACAGAGGGAGAATCGATAACAGCATCAAAGCTTGGGTATCTATGCTATATTGGTGAAAAAAGAGGCAAGAACAAAATCCTTTCTGTGAGATCACAGAACATTATCAGTGGTCAAACCCAAGAGAAAAAAGATATTTGCTCAAGGTAAGAAAGATGAATCAAGTCACTAAGTGTGCCGTGGAAGTGATGTTTTAGCATTTATTTCAACGTTTCCCGTGGCAAAGCACCACACACCTTTTAGAAATGAATTATTTGGAAAATTGCAGGCAATAAAGAAAACCTATGAGCTCACTGATGGATAGCAGCAAATTCACGGAAGCTTACCCAGAAATTTGAATTCCTGGGTGAAGGAGTTTGATTTCCTGGGGACAATATATGACAGAATTGGCTAGGATCTCTGCATCTTAGTTTGCCCCTGTACTTCCTTCCCCCGACATGGAGTCTCTTACTGGTCTTGTAAATGGATCCACCTTCCCTTTCTTGACTGTACTTCCTGGATTCAATTGGCGGACTTAGTGCTGCCTTTCTGACAGCTGATCATGTGACTGGCCTCGCCAGTCCAGCCCACATTTCCTATTCAGATTTCAAGCAAGCCACAGACCCTGGAGGGTCATCGTTTTGATTTGGTTTGGTCACAAAACTTTTTTTTTAAAGAAATCATGAAACCACACAGTGAGTCCATAGTCCCAAAGGCTGCCAAGCATCCCTGGTTGACCTAGTTAGTATTGTAGTAGAAATAGGAGAGGGCGGAAGTCAAAGAATGCCACTCTAATTAAAATACTCAGAAGACTTTTAAAATTTTTTAAATTTAACTCTTTGCTTAGAGTTAAAAACAACTAAATATTTGAACCCAAGAGCGAATATATAAAAAATTATAACAATTTCTTCTTTAAATTTTAGTTACCTCTATCGGAACTAAAACTCAATAAGTTTACATTCTAAGTTTAAACTTTATGAATTGAGATTATTAAACTCTGCCACTTACTTTTACATTAGTTTAAAAATCTATATTTTTTTATTTTTAAAACACATCTATATATATAAAAGGCTAAGCGACCAGTTGACTTGACGGTAGTTATGATGGGCACTGACCACCAGGGGGCAGACACTTAATGCAGGAGCTACAGAGCTGCGGTGACTTGGCAGGGGTGGTTCTCAGGTGACACACCCCGGAACCAGAGAGGAGGGAGCCCAATTCCTCCTGAGGCCGTGCGATTCCACCTTTGGCCATGGGTTATGTTGTTGCTGGGGCACCGTCGGCCCGAATCTGGTTTATTGCTGAGCTGTGGTAACCACAGACACCCTTTGAGCTGTGGCGCTGCCCCAGGTGTGGCAGGCCAGGTAGAGACCTCAGGAGGTTGGCTCCAGGGTGTGTCCAGCTGGTCTGGCCCAGACCCTCCCCGCCAGCCACCTCCTAATTAATTTCCTTTCAATGTGCATGAATCTATGCACCAGGCCACTGGTATTATATAATATTGCATAATATAATAAGCATTTACATGGAAAGACTTTTTTATTATTGTTTCTAATGTATATTTCTTTTTAAAAAAATATATTATTGATTTCAGAGAGGATGAGAGAGGGAGAGAGAGACATCAATGATGAGAGAAGAATCATGGGTTGGCTGCCTCCTGCATGCCCCACACTGGGGATCGAGCCTACAACTCGGGCCTGTGCCCTGACCGGGAATCGAACTGTGACCTCCAGGATCACAGGTAGATGCTCAACCACTGAGCCACACCGGCCGGGCTGATGTATGTTTGTTAGTGAAGTGCTGCATGGTTCTCTTTGCTCAGTTCCAGTACTTAACTAATAAGCAGACCAAGGAGATTCCTATTTGAAACATTGACACGGATTTTCCAAATAAATTATTCTTTTTTCCGTATTTGAAGTAGGCCCCTGAATAAGTCTTTGGTTTAGAGAAGGATCTTGCTTATTTTCCTCTCCAAAGTAGACAAAGTCAGGATCTCTTCCCTTAATGGCACTTTAAAGACATTCCTGGCAGTGTCCACACCAAAACAAATAGAAGTTCCATTCCTGAAAACGAACATGGAATCGAGTCGGCACTGGAAGTGATGTTGTCGCCACTCACTTCCACAAAGAGCCGTTCTAAAATTAAAAACACGTTTCATGTGTCATATAGGGGGGAAAAAATGGAAAAAAGGAAATCTTAGTGTGTTCCTAATTTAGATTCCTCTTCTCGACTGTAAACATAACTTTCTCCAACAATGACACACACAACTATGTCGTGCTTTCCTTGAGTATTAAAGCCTTTTTTTCCAATTTCAGACCCTGCCATTTGGACAGTTAAAAAATGAAGTTTATATGCATATATACAAGAGGTGATGGGAGTGGGCCTACTATTTCAAAAATGGTTCTCGAAGAGGTTTTTGGTCCTAATTTGAAAACCAAGGAATCATGAAACACATTTCTTTGATAAATTACCGTTTGGAATATTAGTCTTTATTTAAATTTAAAAAAAAAACATTTTTATTGATTTCAGAGAGGAAGGGAGAGGGAGAGAGAGAGAGAAACACCAATGATGAGAGAGAATCATGGATCGGCTGCCTCCTACATGCCCCCTACTGGGAATCGGAGACTGCAACCTGGGCATGTGCCCTTGACCAGAATCAAACCCCAGGCCCCTTAGTCTGCAGGCCGACGCTCTACCCACTTAGCCACACCAGCCATGGTGGAATATTAGTCCTAATGTCAAGTCTGATCAACTCACAAACTATTAAACTGCCTACCTAACAATATTAGCACTTTACCATCATAAACTTATGGTTACCTATGTGCATTTTTGGCATAACATTTTGTAACTTCAACCAGCAGATTTGTGAAAATTCACAATGAAAA
>PVJC01016697.1:0-33397 GCA_004026665.1 Murina feae | reverse complement strand
TCAGATGCAGCTGGGGGCAGGTCCCCAGTGGCCACACACACACACACACACACACACACACAGAAGGCGCCTGGCAGACTGGGGCCATCATAGGACATCCACTGAGGGGTCCCAGACTGTGAGAGGGCACAGGCCAGGCTGAGGGACTCCCTCCACCCCGAGTGCACAAATTTTTGTGCACCGGGCCCCTAGTAATAAATATTAGGGGCCCGGTGCACAAAAATTTGTACACTTGGGGGGTCCTTCAGCCCAGCCTGTGCCCTCTCACAGTCTGGAACCCTTCAAGGGATGTCCACCTGCTGGCATGCCTGGTCAGTCTGGGTGAGGGGTTGATAGCTGTATGCAGGCTGGCCAAGCCCCCCAGTGTGGACCCTTACCCCATTGGGGTGTGGCAAGCCTGGGTGAGGAGCTGAGGGCTGTTTTCAGCCTGCCCACAGTCCCTTCAGGGTTCGAGTCCCTACTAGGGTACCTGGCCAGCCTGGGTGAGGGGCTGAGGGCCATTTTCAGGCTGCCCACAGCTCCCATTGACCCAAGGTCCCAGCGAGGCTGGCTGGAATCAGGTTTCTGGGGTTTATTTATCTTCTATAATTGAAACACTGTTGCTTTGAGTGGAGGCCTAGGCAGGCAACGGAAGCCTCCTGTTTGCTTCAGCTCCATGGCTTCTATAATTGAAACATTGTTGCTTGAGCAGAGGCCTGCCGGCCTAGTCAGGCAGTTGCAACTGAAGTCTCCTGCTTGTTCCAGCTTCGTGGCTGCCAGCCTCCATCTTGGCTGGGTTAATCTTCATACAGCTGATCTGATTGGCTGGTGGGCATGGCTTGGCTGGGATGTGGTTTAGGTGTCTTGGAGTGACGGTCAATTTGCATATTACTCTTTTATTATATTATATGTTGAGGACAAATTAAGAATAGAGATTAGGTTTTCATTATAAAATTTCTTCTATTTAGTAATTCATCTCAATCAAATTATGACATAGATATATTGAGTAATAATATGTATAATTAGATTTGCAGGGGAAAAAACACAATTTTATTTTGGGGGTTCAAGTGTATACTTTTTGTTGTTGATGTTCCAAACATTGTCTAAAGACAATTAATAGAGAAAGCTAATTGAATAAAATGCATGGTCCCAGAAGAAATAACAACCTTTAGATTTCTAAATTACAGAGTACAGTTCTTTTTCTCTGTCAAGCACGTTCAAACATGTCATACTCTTCACAGTAATCAATGCAGTCATCTTAATACTATACTCTTTTCCAAATTAAGTGCTTTGATTTCATCATCAGCACCACACTGTTGAACAATTACATTAGCCTTTATTCCCATTTCACATGTATCTGTAAAATGCATTAGGCAGCCATTTGAACATTTCAGAGAGCCTTGGCATTCCAGTTGCCTCTGGGTTATATCTTACTGGATTCTACTACCTTATTCTAGGAAATTTAATTTAGCTTTCACAGCTTTGACGGGCCTCTTTTTCTCAATGTTTTTTCAACCTTGATTGTTCTTCCTCCTCTTCCTGAGATTAGGACTATCTCCCCTCTGGTACCATTTCCAAACGTCTTCCCAGGGTTATACACTTTTCTCAGTTTTCTCTAATACCATGGTAATTTTTTTTAACTCCCCTTATCCCTACCGCACTTCTCTGTTAAACACTACAGAGATTATTCAAGGGCATACATCCTGCTTTGCCTCCCCGGAATACATCCACAAATGGAGACCTGCTCCAACACCAAATGGAAAACTTTAATATTTCAAATACTTGCCATGTCATATGTACAACCTATTTGGACAAGTACAGAAAAAAAATGTCTAACCAAAGTGATGGAGACCGGGAGACTGGTCTTCAGCTCTGGGCAAATGCAATACCTTTAAGAATACATTCTTTGCCCTTGTGAGGCTGCCGGAGAGCCACCATGGGTGTCCACATCAGTGTCACCTGCTGGGGCCAAATTAATGTTCTAGGCTTGGGCGGACATGTGTACTGCTATTTGTAATACGTTAAACAATAAAATTAAATTAAAAACAACAACAAAAAAAACAAGCATTTTAGGGAGTGAAAAAGAATATGTTCTTCCAGAATATTTCTGGTATTTATGTGCCATGAAGTCAGAAGTTTGATGAGGTTCCCTTAGGCAAGCCAAGAATCAATGGAAACAAATCTAAGTGCCACAGAGGTGACAAGATCAGAAAGATGACTCTTCCCGTATGTTAATGCAGCTTTTCCTATCACAGAGAATTGAGCAGATTTAGGCAATTGCACACTTGAACACCTTAGCAAACCAGATCTTTATAGATAGAAAGATGCTTCTGTTTGCAAATAAGAATTAACACAAATGGTAACAGAAACCACCCAAAATAACGTCCTAATAGTGGACATCTGGAAACATGAAAACGGCTGAACCAATACCTTCCTAAAGAAATGCCAAGGAAGGAAAAAATTGCAGATCACGTCCAGAAACAAAACCTAATGAAAGGGAATGCACACCTTTGCAAGAAAATAGATTTACGTTCTGAAATATTCAAAAAGTACAATGCAGTCGTTTTTCAAAATGCATTTTAGGGACCCTTTGAATTACATTTTAATATACACTTGCTACTATTTCATTTCCTCTACTTGAGAGCAAAGACCAGTCTTCTATTCATTTTTCAGTATATTCAGAGTAATCCAGTTTGGGATTTGGGGTCAATAATTAATATTCTAATCTAAATGTCGGACCTTTTCTATGAAGTTGAGAGATTGATGTCTCTCAGACCATTTTAACTGTGTCAAGGTTGAGCCATTGTTAAGAACAAATAGCATGGTAATGATTACAATTAGTGACATTTATGAATAAATTTTAAAATTAAAGAATCAAAAAAGCTTTCATATTTAAAACCTTTTTTGAATAATCCCTTACAGAGCTTTGGCATGTATTCCTGTGCTACCCCCTCAGAATGCATTTTTGCTCATTATCAGAGAAAACGTCTCTTTCTAAATGCTTTTTTAAGAAGGAAACAGTATGTGGTGATAGAACAGTCAGAAGTGAAATACTGATACAGGGTTTACTGATGGATGGAATTAATTAAAGAAACATAAATAGCAGCAGAAGAGTTATGGGGAGAGGAGACAGTTGTCCACAGGAGCTATAATGAGGAAGCTAGTGCTTTGGGCGCAGGTTTGTGGGACCTCCTTTGAGGGCAAGGTTATGTCTCAGTGCCCACTGGCCCGCTCCTGCCAGCACAGCCCTCTGCTCCTTGTCTTACTCCGTCACAGCGACCCGAGTGATTGCCTCACATCAAGGGCTCATTCTTGGAATGCTCTGTAACCGTGTTCCTAATCCCAGTAGCACAGGGCTGCACGCCTTTATTTCCTAGTAAGTGCTTTTGCTGGATCCGCAAAGACAAGGTGGTCATTTCAAGGACAGCATGTTTGCTGACTTAGGTGGCAGTGGCTCCCACGAAGGTGTTATCATCTCTGAACAAGGGTGAATGTATTCCAACATCAGAGCCGCCCATCACGACCCAAGTCTAAAGATAGCTTTCATTAATGGGCATCTGTAACCCTTGGTCCTTTCCACATTGCCCTGGCTGAAAGCTCTAACAACTCTTAGCTCTCACATTAGGAGGTTAAGAGATCCAATTAACAGTCTTCTGTGCATTTAAAAGCCTGTCATGTTGATACCTTCATTTTCCTCCCTGTGACTTCTCTAAAGAGAAAAATACGTGGAAGTGATTGGACCCACAAACACTTATTGATTATGGGGACCTGATGCGATGTAAACGTTTCCTTGTTATGAACCGTAGAAGTTAGGATTGTATGTAGCCGCTGTCCACTCGGTCTCTTATTGGCTGCGTTGTGCGTTTCTAGATGACAAAGAACGGCACCATGGAGTCTGAGGAAGCTAGCACTCTCACAGTGGATGACATTTCTGATGATGATATTGATTTAGACAACACAGAGGTAGACGAATACTTCTTTCTACAACCCCTGCCAACAAAAAAGCGGAGGGCCCTGCTGCGGGCATCCGGAGTGAAAAAGATCGATGTGGAAGAGAAGCACGAGCTGCGAGCCATCCGCCTGTCACGTGAGGACTGCGGCTGTGACTGCCGTGTGTTCTGTGATCCAGAAACATGTACCTGTAGCCTGGCAGGCATTAAGTGTCAGGTAAGGATCTGCATCTCGGGGAATCCAAAGGCAGGGGGGTAACACACCACCCCCTAAAGAGGCCATCATGTTCCACGTAATGGAGTTTCCAATGGGTGAAAGAAAATGTTGGGTGAGGCAAGACACCTGGTTCAAGAAAAAAAGAAATCCTCACTCAAGGACATTGGTGGGCACACGTAATATGCTCATACATCTCAGATGTCATCCCAGTGGTGCAGTGCTGCACATCTCTATTGCCTTTATGAAAGGCAACCCAAGCTGTAGCTGAGTTAACTGACATCATTCGCTCTGGGATCCGCTTATTATACTAGTTTATTTTGGCTTTTTGCAAGCATTCAGGCAGAGCATCACTTCCCTAACATTTGAGTTTCTATTTTCGGATCCATCCCGAGGTTTAAAATGATGATGAGTGAGAGGTGGTATAGACTAGTGGAAAAATTACTGGACTGAAACAGAGAAAGCTGAGTCCTACTCCTGGCTCTGCTTGTTGCCAGCTACATGAAACTGGCAGGTCAGGCCAACTTTCTGGGCTCAGTCTGCCCATCTCTAAAGTGAAAGGGCTGAACTTGATCAGGTGTTGGCAAACTCTATAACTCACAGGCCCAATCTGGACTGTTGCCTGTTTTTTGTAAATAAAGTTTTATAGACACACAGTTTGTGTGTTGTCTGTGACAGCTTTCACCCTTCCACAGCAGAGCCAACAGAGACATATGACCCACAAAACCTAAAATATTTCCTCTCTGACCCTTTACCAAAAAAAAATTGCCAACCCCTGGATTAGATGATACTCAGGTAGGTCCCCATTCATCTATACAGGCACGGGTGTTCCATGATTAGTTAGGTGTCATTATTTTAGGCAGAAACTTGGCTTTTTTAATAAGGAGAGCCCCTCAGACAGGCAGAAGGAGAGAATAGTTCTCATCAGCTGAATAGTTGTTTGAGGTAGTTTCACAGAAAAGGGATTAATGAGTAAGAAAACAGCTGTCGATTCTGAGTCTGACATCTGCTACTAATCTTTACTGGGCCCAGATGACTGCATGAAAGTCTGCCTTCTCCTCTGTCGCATAGGAAATTCCCCACATTTGGATAAAGTGCTAACTGGGCAAGTTCTTTCTAGTGGCCTATGCTCTGGTCTGCATATAGTTAATTGGAGGCATCTGGGACAATTAGCAAATATCTTAGGCGTGCCCTTGCATTCATTGCCCAGAATCCCACGTATCACTTACTTACGCATTCAGTCCAACAACACTTGCCGAAACCCACTACTCTATCCACAGAATCTAATCACTTAATAATTTTAAGATATTGATGAAATGAGCATCCCCTTGACTTGAGGAACTTGTAGTCTACTGGAGTGGAGTGGGGAAGTAGGGAGCCAGGGCCTAAGCACATGGGTCCCCCAGTCAAAGTCGTGAATGTGCGTATCCATCCCAGCCCCACAGTCAGCATACATGCACCGAGTTACAGTGGCAAACCAATGGGAACAAATGATCAGGCTACACAATATACCAACACCTTGGACAGAGAAGTTCACCTTATAATAAGCCAAGAAAAAAAGAAATGACTAATATGGGGAATGTCATAAAATTTAGATTAAAAATAGCAGGTGGAGATGAGGGCGGTAAGTTTGTCTAAAATTGGACGCATGAGCTGGCATGCATGAGGAAAGGGGTTTTGGGGAAAGGACAGAAACATTTTTAGAAAGGGAGCAAATTGAATGAGATGAAGAGAATGAAGAAAAGGAAGAATGGAGGAAGAAGTAGAGAAAGCCCAGAAGAGGTCAGCAAACTCAAAATATGCAGTATATTATTAGTATAATACTGTAACTCCTTTTTATTTTAAATATAGATTTTAAAGCTGGGCTGACTCTTATGTTTTAAGCCTCCATTTCCCTTTTCATTCTCTGTTTGCAATTTGGTTGTCATATGGTCTAGCCAAAGTGGAATTAAGTAATCCCAGCTTCAGAGGGGCTGCTGGCGGGTACTGACTTGTATTTGGTTTGTGAGAGTTCCATGGGGCTAATCTGTATCCTTCCTTCCAAGGTGGATCGAATGTCTTTCCCGTGTGGCTGCACTAAAGAAGGATGCAGTAACACAGCAGGTAGAATTGAATTCAATCCCATCCGTGTCCGGACTCACTTTTTGCACACAATAATGAAACTTGAACTGGAGAAAAACCGCGAGCAGCAGATCCCCACGCTGAACGGCTGCCATGGTGAGATAAATGCGCACAGCAGCTCCATGGGTCCTGTCGCTCACTCCGTAGAATATTCTATCACAGACAATTTTGAGATTGAAACTGACCCCCAGGCTGCAGTACTGCACTTGCAGTCCGCTGAGGAGTTAGATTGCCAAGGAGAGGAGGAGGAAGAGGAAGAGGAGGAGGAGGAGGATGGGAGCAGCTTCTGCAGCGGTGTCACCGATTCCAGCACGCAGAGCTTGGCACCCAGTGAATCAGATGAGGAGGAGGAAGAGGAAGAGGAGGAGGAGGAAGAAGAAGAGGAGGAGGAGGAGAAAGGAGACAGTTTCATGGAGGGTTTGGGGACCCATGCTGAAGTTGTCCCTCTCCCTTCTGTCCTGTGTTATTCTGATGGCACCGCTGTGCACGAAAGCCACGCGAAAAATGCTTCTTTTTATGCCAACTCTTCAACTCTGTATTACCAAATAGATAGCCACATTCCAGGAACTCCCAGCCAGATGTCTGAGAACTATGCTGAAAGAGATGCCGTCAAAAATGGTACCCTCTCGCTGGTGCCTTACACCATGACCCCAGAGCAGTTCGTAGACTACGCCCGACACGCAGAAGAGGCCTATGGCACCTCCCACTACCCAGCCGCCAACCCCTCTGTCATCGTTTGCTGCTCGTCCTCGGAAAATGACAGTGGTATGGCCTGCAATAGCTTATATCCTGAACACAGGTCCAACCACCCTCAAATGGAATTTCACTCATACTTGAAAGGCCCCTCCCCGGAGGGGTTTGTCTCTACATTGAACGGCAGTCACATTTCAGAGCATTCTGCTGAAAATCCTTTGAGCCTCGCAGAAAAGAGCAGACTGCACGAAGAGTGCATCAAATCGCCCGTGGTTGAGACCGTCCCTGTCTAGTCGCCTACGTCATTCTCGGACCAGGTCTTCTCTTTAAAGCACTGTATTTAATTGGATTTTCCTGGGCTCGTGGTTGTTTAAACTGAGGACCAAGAAAGCTTGGACTGTGATGAATCTTCCAGACTGTACTTTGCTTTCCCCTTTCTTGCTGTGTGTCTGTGGCATTGCACAAATACAGTCTCTGTGAGGATTTTAAACGATTTCAGACTGTTTTGATAGAAAATGCTAATTTTAAAAAAGCATAGTTCACAATTGCCTACCTGTCAAACTGTGTGAAACCTGCCAAGTTGTGTAGACCAGAGCTCCAAGTGTTTGGATTATCGGGCCTGTGCAAAATTGTTAAGACTGGGAGAGAATAAGATTTAGAGTCCTACTTTTCGATATTATCCGAAGATGATGGTGACTTTTTAATGTAAACATAATTATTGTAAGAAAAAGATTTGATGTCCCACGTGTATTTTATTTATGGTAGTTAGAAGTCACGTTTTGATGAAAATGAGCAGCAGCATGTTCTTTTAAGCTGAAGATGCGTAGTTAGTACCACCAAGCATGCCCACATGGATCGCATCTGGAATCCATTCACGTTTTTACGATCATAACTGATCAAATTTGCAAATACTTTCTTAAGGGTGAAATAGGCCTATTTTTGCTATTTTGGACAAATAAATGAGTCTATACGTGCAGGTCCTTACACAGTTTTCTCTCAAGTTAAGAGTTAGGACAATCCTTTGGGGAGGGTCTAGCTCATTGCCCTCCCTCAGCTGACTCCAGAGATGGAGGTAGAAGGAATTGCCTTTCTTTTTTAAACAGCATCATCTTGGTTCTTACCTTGGACAGCACTTTTAAACTCTCCTCCCCTACATCTAAATGCACTTTAGTGCCCCTTCATGGTAACTTGTGAGGGGTGGGGACTGAGAACTCTTTGAGATGACAAATTTGAAAACAAATTTTTTAAATCTGTAACTATCATAAGGTTCATATACTTAATATAGAGGAATCATCCAATGGTTCTCTGTGAAGGAAAAATGATCAGTTTTCCTTCGCCGCTCTGAAGACCTAACTCTGTAAAAGCGGAAGAGGCTGAGGAACATGGAAGGGACTCATCCTCAGCAACCAGCCTTTTCTACAGCGAGATCAATCCATCTCTACCGAATGTGTGTATAACGAGATTTCCATTTAGTGACTAGCTGACGGAAGGGGGGCCTCTACCCAATACTCAACTAGGCCTTACTTTTCTGCAGCGTTTTGATTTATCTTGCCTGGGACGTTTAACAGAACAGTCCAGAAAGCATTGAATACTTTCTAATTACCTCACGTTCTCTTGTTAAAGGGGACAGTTAGAAATAGAACAAGCACTCCCCCACCTTTAGATTATTACATGTGGCTCGTCGGAGGACTTCTAAGATCCCGTTTTCCTGTAAATTAACTTAGGTAGCTAAATAGCGTGTTTTCCCTTCTTTTCTTTCAATACGCTATGACTATGCTAAATCTGTTTCATATTTTGGACCTATTGTTACATCATTTCACAGTTTCTGCCTCGTTGAAATGTGGACATGCCTTGCTATTCAGTGACTGCATCGCTACTTATTTTTTCTGTCTTTTAGACGTGGATGTTTAGAAATATGGACATAAATAGATCGTAGATCTCAGTTCCTTAAAAAGTGCCATCTTACTTCACTGAAGTTGGAAATGTTTGATCTAAAGTGCTCCAGTGGAAACGTTTCTGCTAACACGTGACCCGGGGGACATGTGTTTACTTGCAGCTCTCCACTGTGCAGTTGTTTCCCGCCCCTTCTCTACCCACCAATGGGCCAAATTTATAACCATTCATATGAACATTAAAGGACCTTTGGGTTTATCCTTTATGGAGGTAAAGGAAGGAAGGCAGGGATATTCCTCAAGTGATAAGCCCCTTGGTAATCTGATTGAGGTTTTGCTTGATCAGTAGCATATAGGCTATGTCTACAAAGTTACAGTTTTTAGTGTTTGATCTTCAAATTTCCCCCCTACCAATACAATGCAGAGAGCACAGACCCAAAGAGATACTGACAAAAGGCTATTGTTCCTTATTGAAGCGTGTGACAGAATCATATGTGCCATATTGGCTGGACCATTGCAAGTCCTTGCAGTATTTACGTGGGGAGCATTCATCTTATTCTTGGAACACAGAGTATGGCAGAGTGGGAAAGAGGCGACTCTGGTTGGGGCGGTGTTGAAGGGTATAGAATGTCAGTGCACTTCCTGAGAGGATAGATATTTAATTCAGTTCAGCTTCATTTTTCCCAAGAAGGCTGATTCCTACTTGCTTATGATTCATTGATCTCTGTTTTGTAGCTTCGTTTCCAAAAAGATGCTTAACCTAGAAACAAGCAAGCAAACAGACAGCTAAACACCCCAGAGCTTACTTCTCCATCTGTCCAATTGGGGATAAAAGTCACTGATACACAGAAGGATTAGCCTTCCAACCATTCCAAGTTTTTATATACATAACCTAACCCCTACACATCTCCCACAAGCTACCTACAGGTTACTATTAAAACACACCTCTCTCTCTCTCTCACATCTCTCTCTCTCTCTCTCTCTCTCTCTCTCTCTCTCTCTCTCTCTCTCTCTCTCTCTCTTTCTCTCTCTCTCTCTCTCAGATATACACCACACACTGGAGAACAGTAGATTTTAGGCAATGGCCAATGAGTACTGAATTTTTCCTACCCTAGAATCTGGTTGGGTTTTATGATCTAAAAATGTGGTTTGGAAAAAAACATAATTTTTAAAGCTGTAGTTTGAAAAGATTGACTCAAAGTTGCAAATAATGTTATTGACGGAATAATTTCATTGTTACTTCCTTTCCCAGAAAAGCTGAGCGAGCACAATGTTCCATCTGACTTTTTTCACCATTAATAGCCCTTCTTTTCAACAAAGTGCCCACATGCCAGGAAAGCTTTTTAAAATGGGGACCAAGATAGACACAGACAGTGGGGATACTTAAGATCATTATACCCGACCACGTTAACCAGACCAGCAGCTCTTTCATTGCTCCCATAGCATTATCTCACCAAATTACAGTCTTTTTTGATACACAGCTCTTTAGCCATTCACTGTCAAGGGCAAAGCCTCCTGCTTTGGTCCCTGTTGTTTTAGCACCAGCCCTCTACCTTTTATTGGAGCTTAATTCCCAGTTAGAATCCAGGCCAAACTGATTTGCAAGTCAAGTGACTTGGAGCAACTTTCATTTTCTTTGGCATTCTAGGTATTTTTTATGAGAGAAGTCGGTGAGAGAGATTCATTTAAGGTCTCCCCCATCTCTTGAACATTGATTATTAAGACATAAGTAAAATCTGTTTGTCTCATGTCTTTTGGTTAATTGAATAATATAGTTGCTTTTCAAAAGGCAATCTTTTCTTTGTGATAAAACTGTATTTTTCCTATTGTGCCAGCCACATATAAAATGTGAAATTAATACTTATTAAAGTGATAAAATCTTCACAACCATATATGTATAACTCAGCAATAGCCACATCCCCTCCCAAACACACACACACACACACACACACACACACACACACACACACACAACTATGAGTTACACATAGATTAATCAAGAAGCAAAGAGATTATAATTGTTTACGTTCTTTAAATTTTTACACTCAGCTGACTTCTGGGCAAAATCTGGTTTGGTTACCATTAAGCAGAAGAACATATGATATATCACTGATTCTTTAATTACAGTTCTGATATTGTTGTACAGGTTTATATAACCCTTTGGTCATGATATTTAGAATTTATTAAGTAACATTTCTTTTTTTCAATGAATATTTATTGAACATATACTGTGTTAGAGATGGTAAAAAACAGGAAGGAAACCACTACAATTTCTAAAGGTTATGATGATAAGGAGTGGCATGAAATAATCCTTATAATTTTTTTAATTTGTGATTTTATAAAGTGATAGACAGTGGGACATCAATTCTTGTCTAGTTATATGCAAACTGCAGCTAAAAGGAAACTTCTTATTTTCTAAATTAATGAGACTTCCTGTATCCTCCTCCTTTCCTCTTATCTGACATTTATGAATTAAATCTGGACCCAGTGAGAATAACTGAATCAAATGAAAAAGAGATTTTTCAGCTAATTGCTTTTTCAGTGTGAGACCCATATAAGTGATGCTAAATTTATACCAGCAAGCTCCTATTAGACAATTTCAAAGGCGGGATGACTCATGCATAAGGCAGGAAGCATTTCAGGAAACCTTTGAAACAGCAATGGGGAATGCAATCACGCTTCTGTTTATAAACAACCTATCAAAATAGCAAAGCCCTAGTTCCAAGTTTCAAAGGCATTGCCTTGCAGCCCCTAGAAAACAGAAAGGTCATTCTGCCCTCTCACCTTCGCTGGGGTTACAAACCATCAAATCAGCAGGTGGAAAATTGACATCAGCAGAAGTCAACAGGAGACTACCTCTTTAAAAGGGGCCACAAAGCCTTCCATTTCTCCAAATATGATTTAATCTTCCTTTTTCAAATGGCATCTGCTCCTTCTCTCTCACAGAGAGTTGGAAACTCATTATTGTAGTCAGTGTATAAAATACCAAACTCAAACGGGGAGTGCTGGCGTGCTTTCAAAGGCAAGATTTTACTGTCATTTGAAACTGGAACTCTCCATAGATTCTGACCACACCCAGCACCAAAAGTTTAAAGCCTTAATCACTGCTCCTGGTTCTAACACAGATTATGACTTCTGATTACATTATTCTTCCTGGGATCTACTAACGTGTTCGAGGGAAACTTAAATGCCTAAGCCAAATGCTCCAGCTTTGCACAAAATAGCACAGCTCATCAGATGTGTTATGTAGCACTGAATAATTTAATTGATTAAATTTAACTGAATAATCTGCATTTTGAAACCTCACTAGAATTATGGAAGTGTCAGGGTGGGGTGAGGATGGACTATAAACTTAATAAGTGTCTCCTTGAAACCATAAGTCTCAGCAGAGATGAGAAACTAAAATGTGACAATAATAGAAAAAAGTAGATTCACAAGTGGCAGCCCGGATTCTTGAGTAGCCTGGTGGTGCTCAGTCTGCTGCCCACCGTTCGCCCCAATTACATCTTCCTATCCACAAATCATTTGATGCTTTTAAAAAAAAAAAAAAAACAGCTGGAACATGCTAAAGAAACCACTTTTAAGATTTAAACACATTTTATATTCAAATGACAGACTATTTGTCAGAAGTAGCATGGAAATAAATAGTAAATATGGACATAAAGGAGCTCTTTAAAGCAGTTACTTTTCTAAATTTTACTTAACCCTTTTTCTATCTTTCAACCGAGACCATGAGATTCCCCCTTCCTGACAAATACAGGTCTTTTGTTTTGTTTTTCTTGTCAGAAATTCAAACCAAACGCTTGATGCGAGGTGGGTGTTACCACTGAGCAGCCCTGGGATTGGTCTAACTGTACTGTCTGGATAGTCAATGTCATGTCTTGCGCTTTGTATCTTGTCAGGGGTGACTCAGGCAGAAGGACGGGAAGCAGGACGTCTATACCGATTCCAAGCCTAAACAAGTTCATTTTCTGCATGCAGTTCTTGTAATCTAATTAATGGTGGCCTGGAATTTCAGTAAATACAGGTGCTTGTTACATTCACAGAAAAGGAGGTAATTTCAAGGACTTAAATCACATTGTTGACTACTTTCACTTGTGATAAATATATCTCTCTACAGGGTAATTTTTTTGATTTGATATTTTACATTTATAATTCAAGAAAAGCCAGCTTTAGTGTGTCATTTTATTACATCTCATAAAAGTTCCTGGCAGAACTAAAGTTTTCAAAGGAATATAAGTTATATTTTGGACAATATTTGTATTCAACGTGCTAATGATGCCATTCCTTTTCTTGTGTTACTCATTATCATGGTGATAGCCAAGTCAGTTCAATAACTAATTTTTGAGATGTCTAAGGCCAGTTAAATACTTTTAAGATAATGTATATTGATCAGAAGGATTCAGGAGAAGACAAATTTATAGTAGAAATTAGCCTTGCCTTTGTTTAAGTCAACTTATGTGACCTCACGGAATGGTTTCAGTTGTAATTTTGGAACAGCTTTTTTTGTTAGGTACCTTCTCTTTTTCTCTTTTGGCTTTCTCCCAATATTTTTTACCTGGGTTGAAAGTATCTTAAAAGTTATTTATTAATGAATATTGGAAAGAATATTGAATTGGAAAATATCTCTTTAAAATTATTTAGGAGTTTCTATCATCAGAAATTTTCATCAAGACTTAGTGCCACTACTAGGTAAAACCAGAAATCTCTTTCTAGAGGTCTACTTTCCTTATTTTAAGAGATTAAAGTTACTAACTGCATAGCATAATCTATCCAATTTTGTTTGGCTCCTTTTATGTTAGCAATTAAGCTAGTCTCCTTAGCCATAAATAAAGCCAACCATCTTTCAAACAAATTCAAAGATCTATATATTACTTAGAAATTTTACTTAAATATGAAAGAGAATAAAGAAGTAAAAAAAATAAAAATAAAACAAACACAAAGACCACCCAAATCTGAATGCTCCTATA
Source organism: Murina feae (assembly GCA_004026665.1). Classification (NCBI taxonomy): domain Eukaryota; kingdom Metazoa; phylum Chordata; class Mammalia; order Chiroptera; family Vespertilionidae; genus Murina; species Murina feae. The sequence goes on along the minus strand of PVJC01016697.1, from coordinate 19,578 downwards.
CAGAAAAAACTGAATATCTAAATTTCCTGAGGTTAGTTTTTTTGGGGTTTTTTGTTGTTGTTGTTGTTGTTTGTTTGTTTTTTCTTATTTAGTGTTGATCCTTGGGTGATTTAATACCAAAATGATATCTGAACTTGATAGACTTAAAATGTTGGCAGTTGGCAAAGTCATTTTCTTTGTACCGTAATCAAATAGGGTCCACTGTCAAAGTTTACTGTCTGAATCTTGATTCATCAGTGCTGGTCATGCCGAAGAGGTATCTCAAAATAGTTGAATCTTTTCAAAGGTACTCACAATGGCCAACTGTGTGTGAACAATGGAAAGTTTAAGGTTCTTCTATATTCTTTAAATTTTAAAGTCCTAAGACTAAAAGAGATCTCCAGGGGTCATCTGGCTCATCCATCTACTTCCAGGGAGGACTGTCATTCAGGCATGCACAACAGGAGAGATACCCATCTATTCTTCACATCTCTAGGGAAGGTGGTTTCCTTGGCAACACAATCCAGATCTCTTAGGTTTTTCTCACAATAAGAAAATATCTTGCCCAGTCGTTGTGAGCTGGGCACTTGGCAACAGTTGTGGTGATTTGGGCCATTGTACTGGGAGACTTAAAGAAAGTTTAGATTTCTCCAGCCTTTGATAATTATTATATTTGATGATTCCTCAAGTCTCCTAAGAAACTATATTTTTTTAAATAAAGATGTGGGTATTGAGACAATTATATCAGGTCAAAAATTATGACCTGCTCTGGACAAATAATGACTTTAAGTTAGTTTTTTTTTGTGTGTATATTTTGTTTTTCATCACTAGGATGTCAGGAGACAATTTCAGGAAAAGTGGCTGTTTCTGAGAAGTTACAAATATAAAAAGTGAGCTTTTTTTTTTTTTTTACCTTCTTGCCTCTAAATAAATACTTTCTCATTAAACTCTCTTTACCCTAAAATGACAAGTGAGAATCTCATGGTTTTCCACTTCTGGGGAAGTTGGGGCTAGCTGTGGAGAGTCTGATGTGGGATAAAATTACTCCAAAGCATTGCTCACCCTGCATTTGATCCCAGCCTTTGTTCCCATGTTATATAAACAATAGATGCTTGCCTTCCCATGGAGCCGCAAAATGATTGAAAAATTGATCATCCCGACGAAGCCTGCAAGCCAAGGAAGGCATCTGTAGGATGGTGACTTTTCTGATTACATCGCTTGACCCAATCACCCCTGGCAGCTAGCTTTCAGAATGTTATTTTTGTTTTTCTGTTTGCTTAGTTTTTTCCAACTAGGAGTCAGAACTAGCCTATGATGAAGAGTACCCCCCAGAAGTCTCCTTTCTCCATGGGATTTTTAAAATCTCCCCAACTCGGATGCTCTTGTGAAACGACAGCCGCAACACCATGGTTGCTCCCCACCAACAACACGAGGGGAAATAACCCTTTTACTTAAAAATAAATAAATAAAACCATAGAATCTTATGTAAAGAAGATTGAATGATTTGGCCCAAGTTTTAATTGACTTTAGGCACCGCTATGGAAATAAGTCTGAGGCGTAGTTTGTGAAACATGTTTCAAAAGTGTTTGCTGTAAAATAAATGCTAGACATTTACAGTGCAGAAATAGTTTTTAAAAATTAAAAACCTGTAGATGATGACTCTGTTCCTGAGAACCTCAGCCTTTATTGTGTCTTAGTAAAGTTGATCTGCTTTCATTTAGTTTATTGCATTTCTGGTGTAATAATAGCCTCTTGAGGTAGAACTATTAATACATATGTACTGGTTAATGCCTGTTAATGCAGAAAATGGCACTTTGTTATTTCAATGTGTTTCCCTCAGTGTCACAGGGTATATCAATTTGATAGGAAAAGATCATTTGACATTGGTCAAAAATGCATTTTCCCCATTTAAAATATATTTGTATAATCCATTGCATAGACAGATGTCACCTTTTGCAGTATCTTGACCTTGATCATAGTCTTAGACAGTAACTGTGTGTCCATTTTCCAGCTGCCATAGAAATGTGGTACATTTGCAGTGAAAACTAGTGAGCTGAATGAGATGGTGGATCAAATGTTCTAGGGCACCAGGACGTTACCCTTCTGTCTATGTTAAACTGTGGGACACTGGGAATGGGCTTTACACAAGGGAAGTCTTTTGAGAGTATTTTGTTTTGTTTTTGTTTGTTTTCACTTCAGGGGAGGGAGAGTATTTTAAAAACTCAGTGAGATAAACTGTAACAATTTTTTAACATTTGACTGGTTTTATCTTTTTGTTGATTTCTGTTATTATTTTTGCTCAATTTAAATAGTAATCTAATCAAATGGAAAGGTCGGAAGGGAGAAAAATCAAACTACAGTTCACACACACAATCACTATACTCTAAGATGTCATGTTATATGTCACAGTTTCTAGACTGATTTCTCTTGTGTATAAGTTATAACATCCAAGATGCCAAAGGGTACATAAAATAAGCTACAATATTATTCAACAGAACTTAACCTGGACCTTATGTTGTAATAATTTATTCATATTAGCTATAATCTTCTGTATTTATATTTTCAGTATTTATTATGAATGACATTGAAATTTGTGTATTTATTGTGGCTTTTTATGGCAACATGTGTGTGTGTATATATATATATATATATATATATATATATATATATATCACAAACAAGCATTTTTAAGTCTTATCCTTAAGTTTCTTTTATTAGTGGCACTTGTACTATGCTGTACTTTTTATTATATATTGTACAATATCTTGTCCATTTGTTTGCAACAGAGTAAAACTGGTTTCTAAGTTGTATCTACTGTTGCATTTTGTATAAGCTCTTTGTTCTTGCATTCTGAGCTCACACACACACACACACACACACACACACACTCACTCAAGAAAATCTCCCTCCCTCTGTGTAACAGACATTCTTGAAAAGTTGCGAGTGAATACAGTTTCTATGAAATGGCTCGTTATATTATCTCAAAGATATGTTAACTTCATGATGTTTGATCTTTAAGTGGAGGTGCTTAATAACATTTTTCTTCCTCAACTATTCAACTCCTTCATCAAGAAATTATGTATACATAAATACAAGGGCCGGAGAGGGAACCCCCTAGTCAAATTAAATTGAAGATGATATTTTTACAAAGACAAATCCAACCCCTTTTAAGTTGCATCCTGTAATTCACCTGTTCAGTAGTATTTGTGTTTTGCCTTGCTTAAAGCAGTATCTGTGTGATTTGGCATTTAGAATACATGTGTACAGATAGGGACATACATACACCTATCTATTTAGCAACACTGACTGAAGGTAACCAAACTTATTAGTACTTTTACTAACAGTAGAAAGAAGAAAAAAGAAAATGCATATTTCTCAATCTATTATATGCAAGTCACTGTCCTCAAATAACTTACATCGTACATCTGGACACCGGATCTATATATATTTTTTAATATATTTTATTGATTTTTTACAGAGCAGAAAGGAGAGGGATAGAGAGTTAGAAACATTGATGAGAGAGAAACATCAATCAGCTGCCTCCTGCACACCTCCTACTGGGGATGTGCCCACAACCAAGGTACATGCCCTTGACCGGAATCGAACCCGGGAGCTTTCAGATCGAAGGCCAACACTCTATCCATTGAGCCAAACTGGTTAGGGCTGGATCTATATTTCTGACAGTTAAATAGTAATGTGTGATTGTGTGATTATCTCAAAACTCAAATTTAATCGTGTTGATCAGATCACTTACTTACAAACTCTTCTGTAGTGTTCCTTCCTTATTGCCAATGAGATAAAATTCAAACTCTTTGGAATGCCCCACCAGCTCTGGGTACAGCAAACCTCTGTAGCCTAGTTTTGCTTATCAAACTCTCACTGCCTCCCATGGCCTTCCTTACCCACAGAAGAGACTGTTTAGACTTTGCCTGCTGCTCCATTTTTCTCTCCTCCTGTTCAGCATGTCCCCTTTGCCCAGAATACACACCACACAACTCCATTCTGACCGCACAATTCTAATGATCAGCTACTTATCTTTCTAGAGAAAACTCTAATGTCCTTTTAGGTTGCCTTCTAATTCTCCTGAGAATTGATTACCTGCTCTTTTATGCCCAATCTGAAGACATTTATTAGAGCCTCTCTAGGTCTCACTGCATGTATGTGTCTACTCCCTCCACAGGACACCCTGAGAACACAAAATGTGTCTTGTTACTCTCTGTATTGTCCTCCAGCTTAGTGCCTGGAACATGGTAGATGCTTAAAACATGGCTACTGATATATGTGCAGTACAGAAATGAGAGGTGCATTTGCAGGAGTGCCGATGAGGGACAGATGGCTGGCTGTCACAGGGAGGGAGAATTTCAGCTGGTAGAGGACATTCTTATTCCACATGATGGGATGGTGTGAGGAAAGACTGAGTCACAATTAAGTCACCCCTTCTGTGTAGGGCAAGAGGAGGTTGCTAATAGCAGGTGATTTACCTTTGGGAATAAATGAGCCATCAGCTGAGGAGAATCTTTTCAAATATTGCAGAGCTTTAAAGAACCAGTCCAAAGAGTCTGCTTGTATCCTTAGAAACTACAAATATCCTGAAAGTATTAGAAGTTCAACCAAATAAGAGTGATGTTTAGCCATGTGGAATCTGATTGCAGTACACAGACAATTTGGGGAGATGGGACTTCGAAAGTAAAAGTCTTCTGACTGCAATCACTATTCATGTGAAAAATAATTGTCCAGATCTTACTCTATTTAGGACACTGTGCTAGAGAACCAGAGGGCTGCAGTGAGCAAAACAGACAGTGTCCCTTCAGATAAGCAAGTTTAGGGGTCTGGGTGACTATGGAAAAGAAGGCCTACTTAAGTGGGAGAGATGAAAAGTAACAAGATTATGAGCTTAAAATACTGTAGGTGGATTATGGGAAAGGAGTTAACATAATAGAAATAGCATTAGAATTGGTGTTAGAATACACAATAAAAATAATGGACAGAAAAAAATGTGAGCCCTAGCTGGTTTGGCTCAATGGGCAGAGCATCGGGCTGTGGATTAAGGTGGTCCGGGTTCGATTCCTCAAGGCCACATGCCCAGGTTGTGGGCTCGATCCCCAGTGTGAGACATACAGGAAGCAGCCAATCAATAATTCTCTCTCATCATTGATGTTTCTATCTCTCTCTCCCTTTCTCTCTGAAATCAGTAAAAATATATTTAAAAAAAAAAGAAATGTGAGGAGCTTAGAGAATGATATGACTTGCAGTGAGTGAGTGTTTTAAGAGGAGACTATAGAGATAGAGAGCATAATGGAGAGAACTGAATCTTTGAAACCTGTCTTCCCCAGAAGAAGATGTTGAGATGGAGTTTAGCAAGTAGGATATTGATTAGGAATCAATACTGTGGAAGCTGGGGGAGGGAGAAATCATACTGTGATGCAGACCCAACAAGCCACACCAGCCCATCCCCACCTGGGTGCTCTGGGACATAAAGGGTTCTTCAGAGCTGATAGGCTGAACATGCTGGGCCTTAATAGCTGCCCCACGATCAGTCAATCCTTGGATGCCATCCAACCCAGGAAGGAAGTGTTCTGGCGCAAGTCGGGGATGTGCAGGTACCTGCACAAAGCTGAGAGCTGGAGGCTGCTGACAGCACTCTCAGAAGCCAGGAAAGTCCTTCCTTGAAGGGAATTCTGGCAGGTGGCACCACTCCGTGTCTTCCACAGCCCATCCCTCAATCCACTTCATCTAAATCTCATGCAGAAGGCCCTCCAGGGTTCTGGAAAGCTTAGAAAAGCTTGGTTAGTAGAACAAACTATAACGGCTGCCACTCCAGCCAGTCTTAGAACCACAATCGGATACTCATCATCTCATCTTTCACTATAAATTCTACGTTCTTCTCAGCCTCAGAAACAACTTTGCTCATCTCAGTGGCTTCACATTGTGGGATGGCCCAGACCCAATAGGCATCTAAGTGGATATTTCTTCCCATTCTCATCGTCCAACAGTAGAGCCATCTCTTCAATTACCTCAAGGTTAGTTACTTCTACCAAAATGGTGACTCTTCTCCCTGCCTAAAATGCCCAGGCAGCAGCAGTAGCTTAAGTTCATGGGGATCTTAATCCCCTGATAACAGTATTCCTGCTTTGGGAACTAGGACTTTTAACCCAGCAGAGCCGATATTGTTGTGGGATAGAGGACACAATTTTCCCCAGTGGGTTATGTTAAATGGGGCCACTCCTGCTTTCACCCCCAGGGAAGGAACTCATGAGTTCCTATTGGAAAAACAAAACTACATAAAACTACATACTGCATCCCGAAACATGATAGCCATCCTGCAGAGTCCCACCTCCAAACTTGCACTACAGCAGCATTTCCAGTCAACATTCCAGCCACCAGCTTCTGAGTCCAGATTGTGCTGGACTGATGGGATTAGTGGTTCTCATGGTCATGGGCTCATTCCCATATCTTTTTCCTGTAAGTTATCTTACCTGTTCTGATATGATGTTATTATGTGAGGACCCATATGGATAGATCAGATACACTGTAAGCCCTACAACTAAGAAAGACAAAATTATACTTGATATATATATATATATATATATATATATATATATATGATCTAATAAAAGAGTAATATGTAAATTGACCCTCACTCCATTACACCTAAGCCATGCCCACCAGCCAAACCATGCCCGCCAGTTAGTCAGAGCAACTGTATTCAAATTAACCCAGCCAAGATGGCAGCCAGCAGCCATGGAGCTAGAGCAAACAGGAGGCTTCCCTTGCACCAGCGATGGAGGAAACTGCCTGCCTAGATCGCTCAAGGCAACTAAGTTTCAATTATAGAAGATAAATAAACCCCAGAACCTGATTCCAGCCAGCCCTGCTGGGCTGTTAGGTTAATGGGAGCTGTAACCAGCCTGCAAACAGCCATCAGCCCCTCACCCAGGCTGGCCAGGCACCCCAGCAGGAACCCCACCCTGATCCAGGACACCTTCAGTGCATACCAGCTGGACCCCACCCATGTACCAGGCCTCTATTCTATATAATAAAAGGGTAATATGCAAATTGACCCTAACATCAGAACCACTGGGAATGACTGGTCACTATGACACACACTGACCACCAAGGGGCAGATGCTCAATGCAGGAGCTGCCCCTGGTGGTCAGTGCACTCCCATAGGGGGAGCTCTGCTCAGCCACAAGCCAGGCTGATAACTGTCAGTACAATGGTGGGGTTGGGAGCCTCTCCTGACTCCTCAGCAGCACTGAGGATGTCTGCAGCTTAGGCCTGCTCCCCACTGGCAAGTGGACATCCCCTGAGGGTTCCCAGGCTGCCAGAGGATGTTTGGCTGCCAGCTTAGGCCTGATCGCCTGGGGAGTGGGCCTAAGCCAACAAGTGGACATCCCCCGAGGAGTCCCAGTCTGCAAGAGGCCACAGGCTGAGCTGAGGGACCACCCTGAGTGCACAAATTTTTGTGCACCAGGCCTGTAGTATTTATATATGAGAGAGAGATGTAAAAGTAAGTTTACATTGTGAATATGCAAAACAGAGTTTATTCTTGTATTATTTGAATTATTGTATTTTCCACCTGAACAACTGTAAATCTACTTTTGACCAATCCTATATATACATCCACTTGTCCTTCAAGGATAGAAGTCTAATGTAACCAATCTGCCAGCAAGTGTCTGGTCAGAATCCAGAAGAACAGTGTCATATTGAGAGCTCAGCATCAGTCTCTGTTGCTGGCAGTCTGTGAATTTGGCAGAAGCAGTAGCTTTATTAACCTTGGTAAGTGGGAGGCCATGCTCATGGGCCAGGCAGTCTTTATGTCTCCCACTACCACCGATTCATGTGTCTATCATGGCAGCACTGGAGTAGCCAATGGCTGAGACTGGCTGCTGTTATTTTGCCAAGATATTCTGTCTGTATCAATACTTTCCAAACCAAATACAGTGTGAGCCACAAAGGTGAGTTACATTTTCTAGTAGTCATATTAAAAATAGTAGAAAAGCCCTGCTATGTGGCTCAATAGATTGAGCATCGACCTATGCATCAAGAAGTCACTGGTTCAATTCCTGGTTAGGGCACACGCCTGAGTTGTGTGTCCAATCCCCAGTAGGGGGCGTGCAAGAAACAGCTGATCCATGTCCTTCTCAATTGAATGTTTCTATCTCTCCTCCCTTTCTAAAATCAATAAAAACATATTTAAAAATAGAGGGCAGAAAAAAAAAGATGAAATTAATTTCAATATATTTATTTAACCTAATATAACAATGTTATTTTAACACTAGAGGCTCAGTGCATTAAATTTGTGCCTGGGGGGGAGGATGTCCCCTCAGCCTGGCCTGTAGCCTCTCCAATCTGGGACCCCCTCAGCGGATGTCCAACTGCCGGTCCCTTTCACAATCTGGGACTGCTGGCTCCTAACTGCTTGCCTGCCTGCCTGCCTAATCTCCCCTAACCCCTCTGCCTGCCTGATATCCCCTAACTGCCTCTGCCTGCTGGACTGATTGCCCCCTAAGTGCTCCCCTGCCAGCCTGATTGCCCCTAACCACCTCGGCCTCAGCCTCCACCACTGCAACTTTGTCCAGAAGGATATCTGGAAGGTCATTTGGCTGTTTGGTCTAATTAGTATATTACGCTTTTATTAGTATAGATGTAATCAATAAAAAAATTGTTTTTATTTCCATTATTTTTTGAGCCAGTAAGTCTTTAAATCCAGTGTGTATTTTACACTTACAGCATTTAATTTGGACTGGACAGAGTAAAGATCCAGGCTGTCCTTTCATAGTGGATGCTCTCTGGTAAGAGCTAACACGTGATCCTAAGCTCTTCACATTGTGTGTGTATTCCCATATGTCTCTCCACATGATCATATCCCAGACCTCCTCCTTTTTCCTGCTTGTCTAATATCTCACCTTTCAGGCCTCTGACTAGTCAACCAGACCATTGACCTCTGTGCATGAAAATGTATATATATATATATATATATATATATATATATATATATATATATTAGAGGCCTCGTGCATGAAATTTGTGCACTTGGCACTGGGGGGAGTCCCTTGGACCGGCCTGTGCCCTCCCTCATTCCAGAAGCCCTTGGGGGATGTCTGACTGATGGCTTAGCCATCAGTCAGACATCCTTAGCATTGCTACAGAGGCAGGAGAGACTCCCACCACTGCTGCTGCACTCGCCAGCTATGAGCCCAGCTTCTGGCTGAGCAGCGCGCCCCCTGTGGGGGCATATTGACCACCAGGGGGCAGCTCCTGCATTGAACATCTGACCCCTGTTAGTCAGTGCATCATAGTGACTGGTCATTCCGCCATTCGGTCTATTTGCATATTAGCTTTTTATTATGTAGGATATCTAATCTAATAAAAGAGTAATATGCAAATTAACCATCACTCTGAGACAGCTAAGCCACACCCACCAGCCAAGCCATGCCCAACAGCCAATCAGAGTGATTGTATGCAAATTAACCCAGCCAAGATGGCGGCCGGCAGCCACGGAGCTAGAGCAAACAGGAGGCTTCCGTTGCACCAGCAATGGAGTTGAAACTGCCTGCCTAGGCCGGCAGGGCCTCTGCTCTAGGCAACGAAGTTTCAACTATAGAAGATAAATAAACCCCAGAAACCTGCTTCCAGCCAGCCTCGCTGGGATATTGGGTCAATGGGAGCTGTGGGCAGCCTGAAAATGGCCCTCAGCCCCTCACCCAGACTGGCCAGGCATGCCACCAGGTGGACATACCCCGAGGGTTCTCAGACTGTGAGAGGGCACAGGCTGGGCTGAGGGACCCCCCCCCAAGTGCAAACATTTTTGTACACCAGCCCCCTAATATATATTCAGATAGATAGATAGATGATAGATAGATAGATAGATAGATAGATAGATAGATAGATAGACAGATAGATTTTTTTAGAGAGAAGGGTGAGAGATAGAGAGATAGAAACATCAATTGGCTGCCTCCTACATGCCACCTACTGGGGATCAAGACTGCAACCCATGCATGTTACCTGACCAGGAATAAAACCATGATTTCCTTGTTCATCAAGCAACAGTCAACCACTGAGCTACTCCAGCTGAATATGAGTCCATACACACACACACACACACACACACACACTAGGGGCCTGGTGCAAGAAATTCGTGCACTGGGGGGGAGGGGCGATTCCTCAGCCCAGCCTGCCCCCTCTCACATATGGGGATCCCTCAGGGAGTTTCCTACTGACAGTTTAGGCCCACTCCCTGATCCCCTTGGGGAATGGGCCTAAGCCACCGTCTGGCCTCCCTTTGTGGGAGGCGACCAGGCTAATCAGGGGAAGCCGCCAGCCCCATCACCCCGCTGCTGCAGCCATTGCCAGTCACTGTAGCCACCAAGGTATTTCATCAACACAGACTCCAGTCCCTTCACCATGAAAAAACGACAACTTTCTTTAGGCATTTTCAAGATGTGTCTTTCATACTATATGCATTCATTTCTTTTTTTCTTTTTATCCTCACTTGAGGATATGTTTCTATTGATTTTTCAGAAAATGTGGAAGAGAAGGGAAAAACAGAGAGAAACATCAAAGTGAGAGGAACACTTTGATTGGTTGCCTTCTGCATATGCCCTGACCTGGGCCCTGGCCAGGGAGAAGCCTGCAACCTAGGTACATGCCCTTGGTCACAATTGAACCCAGACCCTTCAGTCAGCAGGCTGAGGCATTATGCACTGAGCCAAACTGGCTAGGGCAGGATATGACATTTCTTAGCCCTTCAGCATGGAACTTCATTTTTTTTTCCTCCGGGAGTGTGGTGGAAAAACCCTAGATCGCCTTTAGGGATTCTTATTACCCAAGTTACTAAGAATATTACTAGTGGCATACAGGGAGCTTAGCCAATGAGCTGTAAGAAAAAGTATTTCCCCTGTAGTTCACTCTGATCACCAACTCCACCCCTGCTTCTCCAAATCCAGCTCCACCACTGCCCAGGCCTGTAACCTCTGGCTAAGGATGCAGGCCTGGGCAGGGGACCCCCAAGCCCCTCCAATCACCTGCTTCACAGAGCTCAGGCCTCTGCAATCACCAGCTCTGATCCTGCCCCCTGCCATTGTTGGCTCTGCCCTTGCCCCACTGGCAGCCTGTGGCCAAGGCTGCAGGCCTGGGCAGGGTACCCCCAGACCCCTGCTTTGCTGGCTCCACCAGTGACTAGACCCCTGTGATCGCAGGCTCTGTCCCTGCCCCTCTGATTGCTGGCTCTGTGGAGCCCAAGTCCCTGAGCTCTCCAGCCTTGCCCCTGCCTAGGCCTGAGGCCTCTGGCCCAGGCCTTATGCCTGGGTAGGACACCCTTATACCCCTCTGATCACCGGCTCCACCCTTGCCCATGCCTGAGGCCTCTGGTGAAGGCCTCTGACCTGGGCAGGGGGCCCCTAGCCTCCTCTGATCACCTGTTCCATCCCTCAAGCTCCCCGCCTCCCCTGCCCCTGCCTGGCTAACAGGCCTGACCACTTCAGTGGCAGGGCTGAGCCAGACTGGGCGCCTTCATCTTGTGGCTATGGGCTCCACCATCTTGTGGCCATGGGGGTGGGCATCTTTGTCACGGAGTGATGCATAATTTGCATATTAATCTTTTATTGGATAGGATGTGGCTATGGGTGCCGCCATCTTGTGGCTATGGGGGTGGCCATCTTGTGGCTATGGTGGCACTCATCTTGTGGCTATGGGCGGCCATCTTGTGGCCATGGGGGTGGCCATCTTTGTCATGGTGTGATGTCTAATTTGCATATTACTCTTTTATTAGATAGGATTCTAACAGAGCCACACAAAGAGAATGACTGGGTATACTACCAACACTCTGCCTATTTCAAAGGTTGTTCCTGGCCACTGTCTTTTAAAGCTACCCCTAAGTGAGGCTGCAAAGCAGTAGCCACCAGTTTTTGGCTGCATTGCATCCTCTTATCAAAGAAAATTGATGTTTCTTCCTCCCCATCAGCTGGCCATAGGGAATGGCTCATGTGGCGTGAGAGGTGAGCTGAGGGAAAGGTGCTGGTGCAAGGGTGGTGGATGACATGGAAGTCAGAGCTACCCGTCCATGCAACTTCCTGTGCCTTCCTGTCTTGTTGGTGCTCAATCCCAGTTTTTCTACTTCCGTCTTACAGCACAGTGCTGCTAGCCCTGTCTTCTCTTCTGATTGAATGGCTCTGTTAGAACCCAACTCATGATGCATGCTTCCAGAGGCTTAGTCACTTGGCATTCCACATTCAGGCACTTAGTCTCTCCAAGGCCTCTTGGAGAGGCCCGCTAACTTAATGAGGAGCTGCTTTTCAAAAGGCATATACATTGCTGATAAGAATGACAATGCCTGGATCTCAGGGCCTCTGTGTGATTCTACAACTGGCACTTGCCGCCACCAGTGCCTCTAATGCCATAGTGTCTGTGGGTCATGTGGTCCAAGCAGAAGGACTTTGAATACTGCAACCAAGACCTGCCACACAGACCTTGTCTGCTCCATATTCCCTCAAAGCTGGCAGCCTTTCATGATGCCCCATTTACGGTCAGATGGGAAATGTGCTAAATCCAGACTTGAAGAGGTTTGCTAGGTGTTGCACTTCCTTCCTCATGGTGGAAGGTGCAATATGCAGTGATTTATCTTTACTGTGAAGATGTCTGAATTCCCCCAGACCACAGGGTCTCTAAAGATTAAAGTGAGGTAGCAGGCCCTGAATCTTCAAAGGATTTATCTCCCACCTTCCAGAGTGCATGTGTTTTACCAAGGCCTCAAGCATGCTGACAGCTTATTGCTCATCTGCCTCAAGTATCATAATGTACATGGAGTGGTATCCTGCAGGATGTCTAGAGTCTGGATCTCTTTGCAATGTATCATAACAAAATTTCATGTAAATGCATTGGGTTGCCACCTTGGTTGGGCAAGGAAATTCTGTGTTCCACACACCATCAGATCCTTTTTTCTAACTGGAATAGGAAAGAATGAGTTTGCCAAATCAATGGCTTCATCCATGCCCCTGATATTGGCTAGCCTTCTCTAGCACAGGTACTATATCTGGCACAGCAACTGCACCCTATGCTACCACTTGGTGAAACTGACAATAATCTACTCATCCTCTGGAATCCTTCTGTGTTCTGCAGGGGCTACTCATTACATTGAGGTGACTTAAATGGGGATATAATGGGGACCACCACCTCTATATTCTTTAGGTTTTTAAGGGTATCACTCATTTCCACTATTGCCCCTGAAATGAAAACTTGTTTTTTATTTTACATTGATTGGGGGGTGGGGCAGAAACAACTTCAGAAACTTCCCCACTATTATAGTCTTTAACCCATAGGTCAAAAGTCCACTGAGGGGATTACATAGATATATACCAAACATGTCAATCCCAATAATGTACTTGAAAATAGGATAAATGACTGCTGAATGGGTATAAGAACCCATGGATTTGACTAAGTCTCTGCTTATTACCTGATTCTTACATATCCCCTCTTGAACAGGGAGCTCATGATAAGGCTTCAGTCTTTCAGATAATTGTCAAATCTAATACAGTATCAAACATCCTCTAAATGTTTGAGTATTCCCCTTTTTCTGGTACACAGTCATCCACATAAATGGCTGTAGGTACCTTTTTGGAAGTACTGTTCAATCACTACCATGTCTACTTGTAGCTGGCTCTTTCCTCCTAAGGACCTGGCATCTTATTGGGTTCATGGGTCCTGTGTCTGAAAACTAACTTAGGTCTAGAAAATTGGGAAGAGAGACTATATTTTATTGGGGTAATTGCCTTCAGGTTCCTGGTCATCCTATCTAATTTCTTGTGATGGTATGAACTGAGAAGTAGCCTTGTTGGCTGTCCATCTATTTTGTCTCTAAATATACCCCGTTCTATTAACTACTTTCATAAGTCTCTGTGGGTTAGGACATTCAGGCTGCCACTCTGCTGCTCATTATGATAATTACATCCTTTGATTTTTAGCATTTCTATGCCACTACCCATCCTCGATTACTTCAGAGTTCTGGCATTCCCACTGGATTGGCACCTTGGACAAGAAAATTCTGTGTTCCACATACCATCAGTCATGGGGAACCCACATTACTAGCCAAGTGGCAAATACAAATGCAGCTCCAAATGTCATTAACTGCTTTTTTGGACCGTTCCTGGTACCAAATGTCAGACTAGGTTTACTAGAAGCACATTATGAAATGGGTTTGATGTGCAGAATATTTATTAAGTATCAATACCTTGTAGAAGCAGTTGAACAGAGGGATAAGTTGAACTGTGACACAGTCTGACAAAGTTTCAGCCCAACCCACAAGGAACCCCAGAGACAACGTGGTCCTTTGGAGTTATCCAATAGTGAGCAAAAATATCAGGTATTTGTAGCCTTGCCACGATTAGTCATGGAATGCAAATGCCCAGGTAGGTCACAATGTTGAGCAAAGTACCTCTCTGAAGCTGAGGTCATCTCTCAAAGACAGAACAGTCAGCACTAAAAAGACTTTGGGCAGTACATCTCCAACTCTATCACATTAAAAGAAGAAGTACAGCCCTAACTGGTTTGGCTCAGTGGATAGAGCATCAGCCTGCGGACTCAAGGGTCCCGGGTTCGATTCTGGCCAAAGACATGTACCTTGGTTACCCAGTGGGGAATGTGCAGGAGGCAACTGATCGATGTTTCTCTCTCATCGATGTTTCTAACTCTCTATCCCTCTCCCTTCCTTTCTGTAAAAAATCAAGAAAGTATATTTTTAAAAAAGAAGAAGAAGCAGTACAGAGATAAATGTGAAGTCTTTAACTTGGGTCTAAAAAGCGAACACATGTATTCACCAGTACAAGATTGGTCCTTAGTGATAGACACACATGGAGTGCTGAGTTTACTCCTGCTTACTGCAGTTTAAGAGGAATATCCACTTTCTGGATGTGTTCACACAAGAGAACCATCAGAATTGTAAAGGAGTTAAGAAGTAAAACAAAAGAAGACTAGGTGAAAGAATCGACGTTTACACTTGATAGTCTTTTTCTTCAGATACCTAAAGAGGCTGAAATTACTCCCTGTGGAATGAATAGCTAAAAATCTAAGAAGCCAACAGCTGACATAATATAGAGAGGATCATTTTAATAGTCAAAACCAAGTAGAAAAGTAGTGCAGGACCTTACTGGTTTGTCTCAGTGGATGGGGCCATTGGCCTGCGGCCTGAAAGGGTTCAGGGTTCAATTCTAGTCAAGGGCACATACTTCAGATGCAGGCTCACTTCTCCCGCCCTGATCGGGGTGCATGGGGGGGAGCCAATTAATCAGTGGGTCTCTCTCACATTGATATTTCTCTCTTTGTCTCTCCCCCTCCCTTATACTCTCTCTAAAACCAATGGAAAAGTATCCTCGGATGAAGATTAACCAAAATGAACAAACAAAAAAAGCAGTGAAGGTGACACTTAACCAGATAACGTGGGGAAGAGGCATATCAGATCAAAGCAGCTATCTTAGACAATTGTGTAAAGTGCAGGCTTGCCAAATATAAGACCGTGAGAGTGAGGAAGGGAAGAATGAACAGTATCATCAGGATTCTTGTATGTCACACATCAGGCTTTGACAACAAAGAGCTGCAACAAGTGTGGTGTTTGAAAAGGGTAAGTCTGACAGCAAGATAGAATGGATTAGTGAAGGTGTGTAAGATCGTAAGCAGAGAAACTGAGCAGGAGTAACCACGATCGAGGACGCCATGTCTGTTTTGCTCATCGTTGTACTTGCAGCACCTGACATTGTATCTGCACATGGAACAGGCTCAAGCAAAGTACCAATGGCTTCCTGGACTAAGGTAATGGCTGTGGAAACACATAGGAGGTAACCTGTTCATGAATGAAGACTAAGGGAGAGGGAGTCAAGGATGATAGATTTCTTGATTTGCACCTAGTGGTACACTTGCTCCAGATTAGATACACTGAAGAAAGAATAGTTGGTGGACAGAGGAAGGTGCAGGGAAGGGGCAACGGGGTGAGAGAAAGACTGAATTCTAATGTTTACCTAACAATCTACGACTAGGAGTTATCTTTGTTGAAATTTCTCAACAAAGTCTTCACTAATGTGCTTTCTCCTAGATGTTTTCTGTGCAGAAGTTCCCTGTGATTACCCTTAACCTGTCAGCGGGGAACAGCCTCTGCCCTCTTTGTCAAGTTTTCACTGGTAAAGCAAAGCAGCAAGCCAATTACTGAGATCATTCAGATGAAAATTTTATTTTTGCCTGAATTAGCTAGAGAATTGAAGCATTAATGGACCTTTTCACTTGACTGATTGAGATAATTGCCTTACTTTTCTATGAGAGACCTATAGTTGGGAGGCTGTGTTTGGTCCCCAAACCATGTTTATAATATGCATTATTGACTTTTCTTGAAACAACTATGCTTGGCGAGGTGCCACACTCGAAACTTGCCCTCAGCTCTTTAAAGCTCTGAAACAGTGCCGAGAATTCCTGTACCTGGGAAACCTCAATGCGTGAATTCTTTCATTTGGGGCCAGCCTGAAAGTACATCAGTTCAGGCCTCCAGAAGAGGTAAAATGGCACCGAGGGGCCTCTGGGAGGAGGTGGCAAGGCGGGAGGTTGGCTCAGTAGGTAAGATGCAAGAAGTGAGAATTAGCTCCAGGTGCATGGGAACAAATGGCTTTTCCTGAAAGAAGTGGGTAGGTGGACGTGAAAGAAACATGTAATTTACATTTATTATTGGAGAGGTGAGAGCAGTTAATAAAGATCCTGGAATAGGGGTAGACATGAAAGCAGCAGCGTGACTCAGATCAGAGCCTTTGGCCTGGATCCGACGCAATAGAAGCTTTTTTCTAACAGCATGGGACACGGGGAGAGAATTTCCAAAGGAACCGCACAGCATCTGAGCTTTATACAGCATTTTACTACCTGGTGGCCTGGGGGTATGACAGGTGGGCGCGTACAGACAAAGCGTGGTCAGCGATGACCTAGAAAATTTACTTGAGAGCAAGTTGTGCTTTAGAAAATCCCTCCCAAACTTTAATTCTATGAGGGAAATTGTCATGTAAATATGTCTGTAATTACTTTGTGATGGCTCCCCTTCACTGGCCAACTGGCAGAATGGGAAGACACACCATGGAGGCATCCTACTTAACTTCTCAGTTTCCTGCTTTAAAAAATAATAGTAATAGAGTTGCTAAAGCGATTTTGTAAAAAAAAGAAAAAAGAAAAAGAAAAAGGAAATCTCATCCGTGGCATTTGTAAAATCCACCAGAATTACTTGTGGGGTTTTATATTTATTTATCTTTGGTGGATGTTTAAAGAGTCTGTTAGGATTTGTGATTATAAAATAATATGACTGCTTTAAGTTTTCTCACTTTAAAATTTTTATATCATATATAATTTTAAAAACTGTTTGAGGTAATGGATAAGATACATACACACACATCAAGATCAATATGTCTAAATGCTGCATTTTTTTTGGAGAATACATACAATAAGCAGGCTCTCATTGTTCAAAGCAATCTTCAATAATTTGTTTTTTGCTTTATTGTTTGGGATATACCTTTAATTATGGGAAGTATTAATACTTTAACATTTGGCATTTTGTAACCTCCATTAATCATTGTACTATGCTTAGTAAAGTCAAACAATTGTATCCAAAATGATAAAAATAAAACAAATGTCTTTCAGATTGTTCCCTAGGGTTCCCAGAAAATAATCTTTAAAATGTCAAATAATGTACTAAGTATATATCACTGACCTCTCCCACAAGCTATTTATTTAAATACTAGAGGACTGGTGTATGAAATTTGTGCATGGGTAAGGTCCCTAGGCCTGGCTGATAATCAGGGCTGATCTGTGGGGCAACTGGTGGGGCAATCGAGGGGCCCTCAATGGCACCCACCTTGGCAGGCCTGGGGCCTGCAAGCTGGAGGTAGCTCCTGCGTTAAGGGTCTGCCCCCTGCTGGTCAGTGCATGTCAGAGCAACAGGTCATTCTACTGTTCAGTTGATTAGCATATTAGGCTTTTATTATATAGAACTAGAGGCCTGGTGCACAAAATTCACAAACTTGGAGAAGATCCCTCAGCCTGGCCTACGCCCTCTCCTGTCACTGCTGCTGTGCTCACCAGCCATGAGCCTGGCTTCTGGCTGAACGGTGCTACCCCTGTGGGAGTGCACTGACCACCAGGGGGGTCTCCTGCACTGAGCATCCGCCCCTGGTGGTCAGTGCATGTCATAGCAACTGGTCCATCTGCCATCAGGCCGAAACTGGCTGACATCCCCTGAGGGCTTCCGGATTGCAAGAGGGTGCAGGCCAAGCCGAGGGCCCCACCATTGCACGATCAGGGACAGGTAGGGATGCAAGAAGTTGGCTAGCTGGAAAGGGGCCGTGGGAGGGGTCTAGGGTGTGTTGGCCCTTCTTGCTCAGTCCTGATAGGCCGACCCCAGCAGCAAGCCAACCTACCAGTTGGAGTGTCTGCCCCCTGGTGGTCAGTGCATGTCATATTGAGCAGTTGAGTGGCCTTAGCATATCATTAGCATATTACCTTTGATTGGTTGAATGGCCAACTAGATGACTGGATACTTAGCATATTAGGCTTTTATTTATATAGGATGAGGACTGAAATATTTTCTTTTAAAATTCACTTTAATATCTCTCTCTATATATAGGTGTCATCAAATATTTTTATGTGTGTTTTGACATCAAGAAGTCTGAGGAGACCATTTAGTCACTAGTACAAGCTAATTTTTTGCTTTAATCTAAACCAGCACTAGTCTTGCTTGGAAGACAAATGATATTGGCATGAAAAAAATATCATACCGCTAACCTGATTTTTTCTTAAAGCTGATACTGCAATAAACAGGATACTCTTGAAATTAATAGTTTATATTAAGACTGTTTGTTCTCATCAGATTTTTCCCATCTTTCCGTTTTATTTTTATTTTCGTATCTTCACCGTTAGTCAAGAGATGCTAAACTGTTCCTGTTTAACAGCAAACAAGCTCTAAATCCCAATGGTTTAAAAATGGTTTCACTTCAGGCTCATCCGATGAGTGAGGCACCTCACTCAGATATTAAGATTGATGGGGCCTCCACCCTCTGAAACACTGCAGGCAGGGGAGGAAATGGGCGAATTATGCACCACTTCTTCAAGGGTTCTAGCTGGAGGTAGAACATGACACCTTCACACCATTGCATGGGCCAGAATAAATCAATCGTATAGACAGAAATAGAATTCATTTTACTCCGATTGTCTTAATGGATTCCCAACAAAGATACTTAACCTCTCAAAGGAAAAATGTTATCCTACTATGTGCTTGGGAAATAGCACCAATAACCATCCCACTGACACTAAATGAGTAAATATATTAAAGCAGGAAAGGGGGACAGTGCTTCTTAGCAGAGGATCACATATGGCAATAGGACACAGTGAAATTTATATTTTGATTTTATTATTTTTCTAGGGGCCCGGTGCACAAAAATTTGTGCACTCGGGGTGGAGGGAGTCCCTCAGCCCAGCCTGTGCCCTCTCACAGTCTGGGACCCCTCAGTGGATGTCCTATGATGGCCCCAGTCTGCCAGGCGCCTTTTGTGTGTGTGTGTGTGTGTGTGTGTGTGTGTGTGTGTGTGA
>PVJC01016696.1:0-33397 GCA_004026665.1 Murina feae | reverse complement strand
GGGGAGGGCAAGAGTCTGAGAGATCAACACAGAGGGGGTGCCTGCTCCAAGCCTCCACGGTGTGCCTGGGGGCAGGCCCCCGGCAGGTAGACACACACAGGAGGACTGCTCCGAGCCTCAGATGTGGCTGGGGGCAGGTCCCCAGTGGTGACACACACACACACACACACACACACACACACACACACACACACACACAAAAGGCGCCTGGCAGACTGGGGCCATCATAGGACATCCACTGAGGGGTCCCAGACTGTCAGAGGGCACAGGCCGGGCTGAGGGACTCCCTCCACCCCGAGTGCACAAATTTTTGTGCACCGGGCCTCTAGTAGGTAATGTTGTAGGGGAAGAGGTATCATGACAAGAACAACAGCAGGCAATACATTGATATCAGAGCTGTAGTTCTCAATATGGGGAGCCCCACACCACTTCTTACAATCCAAAGACAGTGAGTAGGTGAGGTTTTGGAAATTGAACTGGGGAAATTGAGGGTGGCATAAGCCTTGTAAAGGCCTAACTGCTCCTGTAGGGTTTCAAAATGAGTCACCGCAAGATATGCCTCTATAGTAAGCAGATTGTTTTAAGCTAAAGGCAACCAAGGCCCTGCAGGCTCAAGAGAAATTCGCCTCCCCCCCCCCCACCTCCTGTAACTACCTAGAAGAATTTGAATTAGGGGCCTTGTCCATAATAAGAGTTTATCCGAGATAACATTTTTGAACTATCTACAGGACAGGGCAGATACCTAATTGCTGAATACTGTTCTTATTTGTCCCGCAATGACCTTCTACCCCAAGGTGACCCTTAGCTCAGAATGTCATATATACTTCATTTTCCTTGTCTTTGAACCTCTCATGTATGTGGGGGTCTCTGACTCGCTCATGAATGTGTGGGTTCCCATATATGTAATTAAATTTGGTCATTTTCTCTTGCTAAACTGTCTCATGTCTATTTGATTATTAGATCAGTCAGAAGAACTCTGAGGACAGAGGAAAGATTCTTCTTCCCTCATTCTCCCAGAGAATGACGGTATTTGTACATTCTTAGACAGGGCTGGGCATTGGGAAAATGAAGGGGAATGTATGTTTTACAGTTTCCCACTACCACATCCACTTCTCCTCTACCTTCAGTGACTTCCTCTTTTTGAGGCCTTATATTTAGTGCTTTCTACCCTTCATATAATGACCCTCCCAGAGCTGAAAAGAGGACCAGAAGTAAAGGACATTTTGAATTCCTAAAGTGAGGCTGTAAATGTTATTATTTATAATAACTTAATGGATTGGAAGATATTAATATTAATAAAAACTTGCCATCCCTTTGAAATTGGTGGGGGGGGGGGAAATAACAACAAACTCCCCCTCCAGTATTTTCGATTTAGTTAGTTTGTAGTGGAGTCTGAGTTTCCAGGCGATGTTGATAGTTTGAATCATACTTTGAAACCCACAGCTTTAGCACATTTATAATGACACAATAAAAAAATTCAATAAATGAAAATATCAGCTTTTTTAAAAGGGGAGACAGCCCATGCTATTTATAGCAAGATGGTCCCCTAGATTCCTAAGGATAGAAAAACCAGCACTCTACTCATCAAAATCAGCTGGATTCTTCCCTCAATACCCTTTCCTCCTTTCTTCCATCAGTACAACATCCCCACTTACCTAATCCCCTACTCTATCACATGTTTTCTGCACTTTCTTTTCTTTTCTTCATCTATCCATCCATCTCTTAAACTCTGCTACAGTACTCATACATAAAAGCTTCTTTTCTTGCATATTTGCTTTGATTTTCATTAGTACTTAAGGAGATGAGATTTTATAACAAAATATCTTTTATAGCATCCTGAAATGGACTTCTTTATCATTTTTAGATCCCATTATGCAGTGTCTGACAAAGAGTGCTTCTGAACCATGCCCTCTATTGTTGTGGGCATTATTGTTGTGATGAGATCTCTTCTTTTTTTGTCCCTATTATAATAAAGTAAGTTTATGGACCATGTGGCTCATAAAACTGAAGGCTAAGAGCAATGGCAATTAACGGCATTTGGGTAACCACATATTGATCAAATTAGAAATAATTTTTCCACAGCTCAGTGACATTTCTAATAGCATTCTGAGAAATTCCATATATAAATATATATGTATATTATAAGATTTTATTCAGATTGAACAGATAGATGCCAGATATATTGTTTAGAAATTGCAAAATTCAAAATTACATCATCATTTAAAACTATGTAAAATACTCCCCTCCCCTTTTCTTCAGTGCTGGCCAGTCTTGTTTAGAAAAGACCCGGCCGGTCAAGGCCACATCCACAAATAGGTGGTAAACTAGGTTAGATAACCTGTGTATTGGGCACTGTTTAAAAGGCTGGCTATCTTGTAAAGCTTGAGTTAAATAACAAATATTAATCTTTTTTTTAAGGGCTTGGGTTAGGCAAAGGGAGGGATAGGAAAAAAAAGTTATTTCTATCACTAGAATTATTTTAGCAGAAGCTGTATGTCTAGTTAGTAGGAATATTGTATGGAGAGTGAATCCATGCTTAGAAAACTAGGTGAAATAAAGTTCTGCACATTTCTATTAAAAAACAAAAAGGGGAAAGAGCTCTGGCCACTCAGAGTGTCCCATAAGGCTTTCTCATGCTTATTCTAGTTAATTCTAGGTTCCCACTACTTCCTCTGGAAGAAGAATCTTTTCTAACCTCTGTCATTACAGATAACTTGGGCCAGTTCTTCAACTTTCAGAAAAGCAAATAATACAGTAAATATCCTTTACTTTTTATTCAACATTATGAAATATTAGAGGTTTGGTGCATGGTTGGGGTCGGGCCCATCTGCCCTGATCTGGGTTAATCTGGGCGGCTGGCTGGGGAAATGGGATGCAGGAGGTTGGCTGGCTGGCCCCGCCCCCATTGGGCTGGTTGGCCAGTAACAGTGCATGTCATAGCAACTGGTTGTTCTGGTCGCTCCAGTTGCTTGGCTTTTATATATCTGGATATGCAAGATTTTTTTTTTGGGGGGTGTAGCTACAGGAAAACTTGATAAGGAGGGTTTGCTCAGCTGATGAATATTATTTTGCTAAGTCTGAAGAGTTCATGATATGATATTTGAGAATGGAAGCTGACCACTGAAGATGTCAGGAATCCTTGGGTCGCTAATGGTACTGAATTGGCCTATCTTGTATTGCTTTTAAAAGAGCTATTAAATCACCATTCTCGTCAATTTACTGTTATTCAGGTTTCTTTGGCCAATACCCAGACTGGAGTGCAATCATATACCCTGGAAGAGAAAGAAACTCAAGTCCTAGCTTACTTTTCTCTGTCAATACACAGATGAGGATAAAGAATTTCCTACAACCAACCCCATGGTAATGATATGTATATTTTTTTAAAAAAAATCCTATATGTCCCTCATTCTTTACTTCCATAACAAAATTATAATTATATCAGTATATACATTTTTTAGAATAAAGTGGAAATATCTATTCTACATGAATTGAAGACCAAGAATTCCTGCTAATAATACCAAGCCAAGACTAGTTTTCAGTTTGTCTTTTATACTATTTTTCAAAACAAATGGTAATGTGTAACCCTGGTACTAATATAGTTCATAAAGTCACAGGATATTCTTGTCATGTGTTTATAAAAATTGATTTCATAAAGTTCCTTTTTATTAGAAAGTTATTATGCATTGCTTGACAAAACCAGAACCCTGGTGACTTAAAGTGAGGAAAAATTAGGTTAAATCAAGTAAAACAAGATTCTTTTTTACTACAGAAAATTTTAAAGCTTTAGTTATAACTTTCCAAAGAAGAAAAAAAAATTGCCATATCTATTTTTTTATTCAGCATCTATTGGGATCAATGTATTTTAAAACATACTTTGGAAATTCTGGCTGACCCTCATCCATTACATTATTTATACATGTAAGATGATGTTGATTCAAATATTTAAACTGTCTATCAAGGCAGAAATTTGAAAACAAATTTGCTCTTGCTATGTTATTCTCTTTTAAATCCAAGAGGAACTTAGGGGGGAAAAAACCTATTAAGTTGAAAGTGATTTTGCTTGGGATACCCACAAAGATATATATCCCCCACCCCTCAGTAGAAATGTGCATGGCATTACATTTAAAAGCAGAACAATTTCCCATGATGCATTTTTATACCTGTTTATTACAGATCAAAGGAAGCTGGCACTACTTTGTCCCAGGAATCTTTCTAAGATCATTCTTGTGTTATTTCCAGAGGGCTTCCATAGAAATCCTTAAAACAGAGTACAAGTTTGCCATGACTAAGGGTCAACAAAATCTCAGGCAGAGTTTTAGTTACAGTTTTAGAGCTGTAGACTCCTTGATTCCCAGGTGTCTCCTATTTAAGACTCAATTCCCCTGACATCATTAACACAAATTTCCCTATTCATTTGAAAAATTTAGTCAATATTATTATATAACAACTAGTGGCCCAGTGCATGAATTTGTGCATCAGTGGGGTCCCTCAGCCTGGCTGGCGATCGAGGCCTATTGCAGGGTCAGCCGGCCAGGGGAGGGACCATGGGAAGTTGGCTGGCCAGGGTTGGGGAGGGACAGTGGGAAGTTGGTTGGCAGGGGGGAGCCATGAGAGGTTTGTTGTGGGAGTGTACTGACCACCAAGGAGCAGCTCCTGCATTGAGCATCTGATCACTGGTGGTCAGTGCATGTCATAGCGACTGGTCAACCAGTCATTCTGGTTGTTTAGTCCTAAAGGACTATATATATATAATTATTCACTAAACTTGAGTGCCTCTTCTTCATATAAAAATTCAGCTCTAGATAGTATAGTAACAATACACATGGATCTTTGACACTTAGAGAAGACAATATATTAAGGGTTTGATTACTGGCCATAGAAATTAATGGTAACAATTTATGCATTTCCAGTATTAACTAAATGCTTTTGTCAGCAGAAGTTGGTTATATTTCAGAATTGAAAGCATCCTTCCTTTAATAATGGCAAATTAAATTGCAGGGTCCATAATTTGGGGAGTTTGTTTTTCCTAATAAATAATCATCTTTGATAATAGGATTTAGATGATACAATGGAAGGAATTGACATGATATTGAATGATCTTTGAACTCTTGATCTAACCTCTATTCTTGAATGTGCATATTTAAGATCACTGTGCATTTAACTCTCCTCTATGCATATCACTAATTGCATAAATGGACAATTTTTATTTTTTATCAGAATCCAAGGAGTCTATTCTGCAAATTTTATAAAAGTAGCAACTTTACCAAATTTACATTAGAATTTATAATATTAAATTGGAAACCATGGCATCATTCTACCATCTGTGCCATGCAGACTCTAGTTTTAGAACTCTTATTTGAAACAGAAAGTTGACATATGAACACAAGAGAGCATTGCACATTAAGTTATTCTAACCTTATATCTAGTAAGGGGGAACAAAAATTGATACCCCAAAATATGTTTTTGGGGATATTGGTTATCTTAAGCTGGCAATGCTTAAGAAATAAAAGACTCGCAAACAAACATTGACTCTCCCCCTTGCCTGCATAAAGGAACTCAGACAGAAAAACTTGTTTAAAGGAAGGGAGATAGCACCTTAGCATAATATAAACTAACTCTGACAGACAGGGAGGCATCTAGCAAAGTCTGTTTGTTGGCCTGCTCTCTGCGTCCCATTGTTTCTGGGTGGCCCAACAACAATTTGTTTACCACATGTTTGCTATTTCTCATCTGTGAATTGCCTACTTTCCCTTTGAAGTCCCAGACCCCTGGCTCCCTCTCTTTAGTCTATAATGGCAAATAAGCCCCAACGGACCAATGTGTCCTCAAGTCTTATATTCTTATGGCATCCACATATGTTTATACATAATAAATGTGGTCATTTTTTTCTGCTAATCTGTCTCATGTTAATTTGATTAGTCAAGCAAGTAGAATTTAGAAGGTTACAGGAAAATTATATTTTTGTCTCAACACTAGGTTCCTACTTAATAGCATAAGTATATTTTAAGTGTTTCCACTTATTGTTAAGTGTATATGTATATGCAATAGTAAAATTTTAATTAACATTGACCTTCAAATAATTTGAGTGTTTTCTTATTTTTTTAAACATATATTTTATTGATTTTTTTGCAGAGAGGAAGGGAGAGAGATAGAGAGTTAGAAACATTGATGAGAGAGAAACATCGATCAGCTGCCTCCTGCATGCCCCCTATGGGGGGATGTGCCTGCAACCAAGGTACATGCCCTTGACCGGAATCGAACCTGGGACCTTTCAGTCCACAGACTGATGCTCTGTTCACCGAGCCAAACTGGCCAGGGCAATAATTTGAGTTTTTAAAAAAATCTTCATCTGAGGGTATGTTTTTATTGCTTTTCAGAGAGAGAGAGAGAGGAATGTGAGAGAGAAACACAGATAGATTGCCTCCCATATATGCCTCAACTGGGGATCAAACCCACAACCTAGCTATGTGCACTGACTGGGAATCAAACTTACCATCTTTTTGGTGTACAAGATGATGTTCCAACCAAATGAATGACTTGGCCAGGGCAAGTAACTTGAGTTTTAAAAAAAGTATTAGTACTTTATTTTTGAAAAGGAATCTATATATATAAAACCCTAATATGCAAATAGACCGAATGGCAGAACAACCAAACAACTGGTTGCTATGATGTGCGCTGACCACCAGGGGGTACATGTGGAACATGGCAGGCATCAGCAACAGGCAGCAGAGTGTGGAACATGGCAGCTGTCGGCCATGGAGGGATGGTGGCACAGGTGAGTGGGGGTGCCAGACCGAGGTGGAGCACCCATTGCTGTCATTGGAGTGAGCTTTCTGGAGGTTACTGAAAATTCTTTGCTTTGTACCTCATGGTCCCACCCAGCGCTGGCACCTGCTGCTGGCATTGGCCCCATTCACACCCACTGCCGGAGCCTGGCGCTTGCCCCGATCACTCAGCACTGTCAGTGGGTTTCAGTGGCAGCTGCCAGCCCCAGTTGCCTCTCAGGGCTTCTCTACCTCCCCCTGCTCCTGAGGGGCAATCAGGGCAGGTAGTTGCCTCTTGCACCTGCTGCCAGTGCCCAGCACTGGTCCCAATAGCTCAGCACCATCAGTGGGTATAAGTGGCAGCTGCTGACCCTGATTGCCCGTAAGGGTTCTCCACCTCCCCCTGCTCCTGAGGGGCGATAGGGGCAGCAGCTGCTGCTCATACCCTCTACTGGCACTGGCCCCAATCACTCTGTGCCATCAGCAGGTATGAGCAGGACGAACACCATCAGCGCATGGGAGCAGCAGTGGTGGGAGCAGGGCTGCCAGCCAACAGGGGACCGGGGTGGCGAGTCATAGTGGAGGGGCTGGGCAGAGGCATGGAGAATGGTCTGAGACTCACCCCTGTGCCCACCGCAGCCTCACAGCCCACAGTTTCTTTCAAGCTGTGCAAATTCATGCACTGGGCCCCTAATAAAACTATAATAAAGCCTATGGGACATTGATTGGCTAATTTGAAAAATATCCCGGTTCTAATGCCAGGAGACAAAAAGCGCTCTCTCTCCCTCTCTTTCTCTCTCACCCACACTCACACCATTTATCCCTGTTCTCTTTTACCTGGGAACACATGACCATGCTGGTCTAGTGGCTACCTGGGACCCGAGAAAGACTGAGTGGACTGAGTTAATGTGAAGCAAAAAGTCTAGACACCGGCTTTCATATTGGCCCTGCTGAAGACATGTTTGGACTTTTTCCATATCAGGACAGAGGGAGATGTTACATTGGAAACCTAGAAGCAGGGGCAGACTTCCCAAATAAACCTTGCCATGATACCACAATCTCTAGTGCATTAATCCTTGGAATTATTTTCTCAAAATCCCATGGAAGAGCATAATTTTTACCCACAGCACCTTACAGTCAGTTTTTGCCCCTAACACACACTAAAAGCACCCGAAGAGTTTTAAAATATTGGCTATGGCCAGCGGTTCTCAATCTGTGGGTCGTGACCCCTTTGGGGGTCAAATGACCCTTTCATAGGGGTCGCCTAAATACATGCTACACATCAAATATTTACATTATGATTCATAACAGTAGCTAAGTTATAGTTATGAAGTAGCAATGAAAATAATTTTATGGTTGGGGGTCACCACAACATGAAGAACTGTATTAAAGGGTCGCGGCATTAGGAAGGTTGAGAACCACTGGCTATTGCCATGGTACACTCTAGACCAGTTGAATCAGAATCTCTATGCTGTGGCTTGGGTATACCATTGAAAATTAAAGTCCTAGATGACCCATTACAGTAAATACACACACACACACACACACACACACACACACTTCATTGCATGTTTGAGCATGAAGTTTCTACTTTATGCACTACCACTGTTTTCTCTATCTTTCTAAACCCCTAAGGAAACACAGATTCTACATTTTCTTTCTTTTTTTCCCTATGTGGACATTTTAATTGAAGAACATCACCATAATAAAGTATGAGAGAAGGTAAACAATTCCTTTCTTCACAGGAAGTATTGAGAATATGCAGAATTAATATATATATCAAACCCACTTGATGGGACATACTTAGTGAATACTCTTTTTTTTGTAAAAAACCCTGCCAACTGTGGCAGAACACAGAGGTGATATCCTGATATAATAATCTATTCGTTATCCATATAACATTATCTATATAATTATCCTAGTACATCTTTTATGCATAGCATTGTATACTTGCTAATAACTTGCAAACTAAGGGCACTCATCCTATGCAAAAGTTCCGCTCTCCTAATTGTAAAAAAGAAACACATTTTCATTTATCACTGTAACTTTCCTTTTTTATATAAATTCTTTATTGTTGAAAGTATTACATACATCTCCTTTTGTAACTTTCTAAGAGGAAAAAAATACATGAAGATAAATCACAAAATGAAACCTTTACCTTGCCACTTCTTTTATATTCTCTTTTGTTTTATTCAAGAAACTCTAAATATACATATTGATATATAGTCATGCACTGTTTAATGACAGGGATTCTCTGAAAAATGCATTGTTAGGTGATTTTGTTGTTGTACAGACATCATAGTATGTACAAATTTAGATTATATCGCTTACTATGCACCTAGGCTATATTGTACTGCCTATTGCTCCTGGGCTGCAAGCCTGTACATTATGTTACTGTACAAACAACATCAGAATAAATCATGCACAAGAGAAAGTGATGCAATTAAGAGATGTGATAAACATGAGATGCTTGAGACTACTGCCTGCAAAACATGGAATTTTGCTATTTTACAGCATGCTATTTTACAGCAAACATTTTTTTACAAGTGTAAAGAGTACACTAAAGTAACAATAAATAGTTTAGTACAGTAAATACATAATCCAGTAATATGGTTGTTTATTACTACCATCAGATATTATGTATTGTATACATTAATTGTATGTGCTATACTTTTATACAACTGACAGTCCAGCAGTTTTTAAACCATCATAACCACAAACATGAGTAATGGGTTGCACTGTGATGTTATGACAATTACAATGGCACTAGGCACTAGGAATTTTTCAGATCCATTATAATCTTATGGGACCACCATTAGACATGTGGGCTGTTGCTACCCAAAACATCGCTATATGGTGCATGACTGTAACTATACTCTTGCAATTAAAATTTGTTAGACTATAGATTGTCAACTGCCCAGTCAAATCATATCATCATCTAATATATATGACTGAAATGCTTATAGATATAAATAGACATAAACAGAACTGCACTAAACAATGTTCATTATTTAGCTCATTTGTTTAAAATGTATTGAATTGCCAACAACTATTGCTAAGCAGTAGGAATTGAAAGTCTAATAAGTAAAGGCCTCTATTCCTGGGGCCTCACAGTTTGTAGGGATATACAACTCTCTCTCTCTCTCTCTCTCTCTCTCTCTCTCTCTCTCTCTCTCTCTCTCTCCCTCTCTCTCTCTTTCTTATATGAAGTCAAAGAGGAGTCAACTATCTTCTAAGAGAGGAGAGAGTTCTCTCCAGGAGCCTAATCTGATCAGGATAGTGAGAAATAAATGGCTGTTTAAGTCACTATGGTCTTTTGTTATAGCAGCTGGAGATGATTGATACAGGCTTGTAAACAAATATTTGCATTACAATGGATAAAGTGCTAAAATGCAGGAGAGGAGGCAACAACTATTTCTCTTGCTGGATTAGGCTTGGTGATCAGTGATCATTTGGCAAACAAGGTGACAGGGCAAGTTGGAGTTTGCCTACACTTGACATCCTCCACTCATAGTTTGTAGCAAAAGATAATTGTTATTTTGTGTACATACCACTTGAAAAATTATTATAGCTGATCATAATAGAGTGGCAATTTTAAACCTTTTTAATCTCATGGCACACATAAATAAATCACTAAAATTCTGCAGCACATCAAAAGTATGTTATATTTTTGCCAGTCTAACAAAAAATAGGTCTAATTTTGATTCAGTCACACCAGACAGCTATTGCTGTGTTGGCTGTTGTCATATTTTTATTTGACAATCTAAGGGAAAAGAGGTGAATGCCCCTGACTAAATAGTCAGGTATTGCATGTTTTAAAAAATGTTGTGGCAGGCATACTGGTTGAAAATTGCTTCAATAGAACATAATTCTATAAAAATTTCAAATCTGTTTAGAGTGATACCTTATGGCAAACTGATACCAGTGTAATTAGCTAGTTATTAATCATTGGAAAGGAACAAAGGGAAGGCCAGACATGACAGGCATATTCCATGGAGAACACTGGGGGAGGGAATCACATAGGGAAGATACACATATGCCCGGTAAAGTTGAGATGGCAAAGGAAAGATACCTGTCTGTCAGTCAGACCTGGGAACAGAGCTCATCAGCCAGAATGGGCATGGCCACTGCAAGGGCATGACAATTTGAGGGTATATATTCCCCGTAACAGAGAAGTTCACTTGCTTGGTTCATCTTGGTACACTTGGCTCATGGCCCATGCTTGGCTTCCTGACATTCTCCCTCATGGCCCATGGCCATGTCCCTCACCAAGCCTGGCCAGACACCCCAGCAGGGACCCCTACCCTGAAGGGGCTGTGGCCAGCCTGCAAATAGCCATCAGCCACTCACCCAGGCTGGCCAGGCACCCCAGCAGGACCCCCTTCCCTGAAGGGGCTGTGGCTAGCCTAAAAACAGCCCTCAGCCCCTCACTTAGGCTGGGCAGGAACCCCAGCTGGACCCCCACCCTGATCCAGGACACCCTTTAGGGCAAACCTGCTGGCCCCCACCCATGCACCAGGCTTCTATCCTATATAATAAAAGAGTAATATGCAAATTGACCCTAACAGCAGAACAACTGGGAATGGCTGGTCACTATGACACACAGTGACCACCAGGGGGCAGATGCTCAATGCAGGAGCTGCCCCTCGTGGTCAGTGCACTCCCACAGGGGGAGCTCTGCTCAGCCACAAGCCAGGCTGACAGCTGCCAGTACAGTGATGGTGGTGGGAGCCTCTCCTGCCTCCTCAGCAGCACTAAGGATGTCCAACTGAAGCTTAGGCTTGCTCCCTGCTGGCAAGTGGACTTCTCCTGAGGGCTTCCAGGCTGCCAGAGGGATGTCTGACTTCCAGCTTAGACCCGATCACCCAGGGAGTGGGCCTATGCCAGCAGCTGGACATCCCCTGAGTGGTCCCAGACTGTGAGAGGGTACAGTCTGGGTCGAGTGACCCCTCGGAGTGCACAAATTTTTGTGCACTGGGCCTCTAGTATTATTATAATAGCTCTACTTTATAATTAGTTATTATAGTTAAATTCTTTTGCATTTAATTTATAAATTAAACTTTATTATAGGTATATATGTATGTATACGAAAAAACATAGTATCTATAGGTTTTGGTACTATCCTGGAATGCATCTTCTGTGGATGGGGGGGAGACTACTATATCTCATAAAATAAGAATTGAAATTTTATTGGTATAATTTTTCACTTTCAAGTATATATTTATTTTAACCAGATAGGAAAGGCTATCAATTTAATTCATTAAAGGGAAATTAAAGGTAATTTACAGCAATTTGCATATATTTACTAACATATGAAGCACTTAAGGAGATAGAAAGTACTTTTGTGCATCATTTAGGACATTAGGATGGAAAATATATTTCTGCTGCCCACTGGCAAGAGAGATTATGAGCTGTACTTACAATACACTTTTCATTGTAGTTATATGCTTGGGGTTCCTATGCCAGCAAACTTGCAACAAATGCTGGAAGTTTATTGTTTGTAACTTTATTTCTTGGCGAGCATTTCAGTAATCTGTTTTCTTTGGTTGTATAAATGGCCAGGGCTGTTTTAAGTGAAAGAGGTAGCTATCTTCATCTTGCCATCTGATGGATATTGTATAACAGTGCCAACTACTTTGTGCAATGGTAATGCAAACTCATTCCTTCTACCTGTCCTGAAATTCTTTAGAGTCACAATCCTGGATTGGACTATGTAATGGATGTCTGCCTCAAACATCAAAAGTAAGAGCAAAACATACAAACTTCCGGTTATAAAATAAATCATAGGGAATAACATATAGCGTAGTGACTATCTACTCTAATAAAAGAGTGATATGCAAATTGACTGTCACTCCAAGATACCTAAACCACACCCACCAGCCAAGCCATGCCTCCCAGCCGATCCTCAGGGTGGCTGTGTGCAAATTAGCCCAGCCAAGATGGAGGCCGACAGCCATGGAGCTAGAGTAAACAGGAGGCTTCTGTTGCAACTGCCTGACTAGGCCAGTGGGCCTCTGCTCAAGCAACAATGTTTCAATTATAGAAGCCATGGAGCTGAAGCAAACAGGAGGCTTCCATTGCCTGCCTAGGCCTCGACTCAAGGTAACAAAGTTTCAATTATAGAAGATAAATAAACCCCAGAAACCTGATTCCAGCCAGCCTTGCTGGGACCTTGGGTCAATGGGAGCTTTGGGCAGCCTGAAAGCCTGAAAACGGCCCTCAGTCCCCCACCCAGGCTGGCCAGGTACCCCAGTAGGGACCCGAACCCTTAAGGGACTGTGGGAAGCCTGAAAACGGCTCTCTGGTCCTCACCCAGGCTGGCCACACCTCCATGGGGTGAGGGTTCCCAGTGGGGGGTTTGGCCAGCCTGCAAATAGCCATCAGCCCCTCACCCAGGCTGGCCAGGCATGCCAGCAGGTGGACATTCCCCAAGGGGTCCCAGACTGTGAGAGGGCACAGGCTGGGCTGAGCCCCCCCCACCTGAGTGCACAAATTTTTGTGCACCGGGCCCCTAGTAGTTAATAATACTGTGTCCCATATTTGAAAGTGGCTAAGATAGTAAATCTTAAAAGTCCTCACTGTAAGAAAAAAAATCATAACTATGTATGGTGGTGGATGATAGCTAGACTGATCATAGTGATCATTCTGCAATATATACCAATAGTAAATCATTATTTTGTACACCTGAAACTAATATAATGTTATATGTCAATTATATCTCAATTAAAAAACCTATGCGCCAATGGGCAATGCTAACTGGGGGAGCAGAAGTGTTTCTCACTGCTATCTAAGAGAATGTTAATGTTATTGCATGATTTGAAGCAAGTATATTTAATTTATATGGGCATGCATAGCCAAAGGAATTAAAAAGCTAACACCTTAAAACAAGTTTAAGAGTGCTGGATGCAGTCAGGGGCACATAAGCTAACTTTAAGAAGCTGGAATAGAATGGCATTGGACACCATGGATACCAACCATGTAGTATAGGCATCAGCTCCTAGATTTCTGTATGGTTCCTGGGAAATAAGAGGCACACTATAAGACCCGGAGAGGATGGTTGATGCTATTTAAACCATTATTGTGCCTAGAGTTCCAGATTGTGTGTATGGGCATTTTGTATGCGAAGCATGCATGAGGATGCATATATTTGCCATTACAGTTTGCATTTAAGTTTAGATAGCCCAGGTTCTACCCAGATTGATGTCAATGACTGTGTTGGAGACTTGTCTGGTTTTCTCCCAGTGGGAGCCGTCCAGGCATGGGTACTCTAGAGAGTGAAGTGTAAAATAGAGAATCCATCCTGGTACAACCAGAAGGATGGTTGATAATACAACACATGAAAAATCACAGAGGAAAATGTTTCTGTATAAGTGTAGAAATTATTTCCAGAGAGTCCTTAGACAAACAGCTATTCACAGGCCAACAAAAATCCATAAGGACCTTTGTCATCCCTAAATCACTTTAGCGGAGAGAGAATATGTGTAGAGGAGAGACATAAAATACAGTCAAAGAAGCAATTCCTAGTTAATATGTGCCTCAGTGAGAGTTCTTCAGTGTGCATGGATAATAACCATATCTACTTGGTCCTATAAATGCATGGTTCTGAACACTAACTAGCTAACTCAGAATATTCTGTACTACTTAATATGTGAATTCTGCAATTTTTTTAAAAAGAGCGCTTAATTCTCATCACTCTTTTAATTTTTATTTATTGATTTGGGCGAGAGGGAAGGGGGAAAGAGAGAGCGAAACATTGACTTGTTGTTCCACTTTATGCATTCATTGGTTGATTCTTGTATGTGCCCTGACTAGGATCAAACCCACAACCATGGTGTATCAGGATGATGCTCCAACCAACTGAGCTACCTGGCCAGGGCTGAACTCTGCAATTTTTGACACAAAGACTCTGGATTCTCTGTATGCTTATCAAAGTCTTGATAGAAATAAATGACTATCCTGATATTCATCAGACTAGGATAGGAAAGAGGACAAACTGGTAACAAAGATTTAAGACAAAGGAAGAAGAGGTTCCAAATACAGAGGTGACTTTCTGAGAATCTGTAGGAATGTAGAAGTAACCTTAGTACTAATAGAGATAATAATTCAGTGAGCTGAATTATTAATGGTTCATTCCATAATATTGTTTAAATCATTATAAACTACTATAATATTTAGTTGTCATAGTAAATATTAAGTAAATAAAAACAGTAGCACCAATAAAAGTAGCCACTGATTGAAATTACTTTAGATATTGTTAAAGGAATGCTGTTTCAAAAGATACAGTCCATTGTAATTGCAATAAAGGATATGAAGTCCATAATGAGGGAATAAGAAGATGTTTTTACAGTAATGTTTCTCAAAGAAAGATATCAGAACTTCATGACTTTACATAAGGACCTACTGAAGGAGAATCCTTTAGGATGGGGCCTGGAGTCTGCATTTTACCATAGGCATCCTAGAGGACTGTGTGAGAAGGACTATATAGTAGATGGCAAGGCCAAGGTACTGATGAATGGATCTGGGGTGGAGTAAAGCCATGGATGGCTGCAGTATTTTGAGTAAGTTTTCTCAGTGATTCTAACAAACAGCCAGGAATGGGAACACCTGTGCATTGGCAGTTGACCACTGAGGAGATAGTGGGCTTTTCCCTGAAAGTATGTACAGACTCTTTTTTATACAAGTAAGAACTGTGGATCTAGCAAATTCCCATTTTATTTCACTTATAAATTCAGGAACAAACATGGTGTCATTCAAAATGATCTTCGCTCACCCTAGAATGCTGTAGCAACATCACAGTGTGTCAGTGTTTCCACGCAACATTTGTATTAGAGGCCAGTTCCTGATCTTTGTGACCAACATTGTTGACAGGACTTCAAACATGTGGGTTGGAAATCTGACTGCGTGATACAAGCAAGTCAAATATATAGGAAGTAGCAGAGAAAGTAATCAAACTAGGTGTACTTTGGCATGGGAGGTGAATGATTGTTCTTTGCATGTTTAAGAATTTTTTAAACAATTGGAAAGATTATGCTAAATATCATCTTTTTTAATGAAGCTTTTTCTTTTAAGGATGGATTACTAGTGCATAATTGAACCTTGCCTTAATATTTCCTGTTTCCTTTTAAGTTATATGAATGTACAACACATACGAAAAGTTTTATATTACTTTAGATCAGTAACTTTTATTTTACTCTTAGAGTTTAGTTTATCTGGGCAATCTGTTTATAGGTGTTCACCAAGTAATATTTTATAAAAAAGTAATAAATAGATGAGTGCTAACTGCTTTATATATTACTTGAAATAGCAAGGCATTTGCAATTGAGTAGTTAGTCAATAAAATTAACCAATCTGTTTCTGTAGCTTCCAGTTTCTCATAACCTCTTCAAGGAGGTCATCTGTCTGTATTCTGTTCTCAATACTGCTCTTCTATTCTCAATTCCTACATTAAAAAAAAATGGCAAGAGGGGAAATTTGCAAGTTAGGCCCAAGAAGAATGGTTTCTTAGGGCTGTTCATGTTGATTTTAGTGTCTTTTAAATATATTGATGACTCACTAAAATGGCAAATTCTGCTAATTTATTTATTACTTCTCCTGTCATTCTTCTGATTTTTCAACCAGAGTCAATGTATACAATAAGAACATACCATATTTTCCGGCGTATAAGATGACTTTTTAACCCAGGAAAATCTCAAAAATCTTCTTAAATAACGAGAAGGCTAGTGAGAGAAGTGACCCAACTACCTCCTCTACTTTCTCCCTCTACCATTTCTACCATTTCAGCAGTTTTGTCTTGACTTTTGAGAAGATTTTCCTGGGTTAAAAAGTCATCTTATACACTGGGAACTATGGTACTTTTCTTGTTTTATGAATTCCTTGAAGAAAAACATAATTCAGTAATGGCCAATTATAGCCTAATGCCTGCAATTATTATGGGGACCTTGTCAATATCAATCTAAATTGAAGAATAGTTTTCCTTGCCAGGCCAGCGTGGCTCAGTGGTTGAGCAAGGAACTATGAAGATCACGGTTTGATTCCCCATCAGGTCATATGCTGGGGTCGCAGGCTCCATCCCAAGTGGAGGGCATGCAGGAGGCAGCCGATCAATGATTTTCTCTCATCATTGATGTTTCTCTCTCTCTCTCCTCCTCCTTCCCTTTCTCTATATAAACCAATAAAAACATTAAAAAAATAAAAAGAATAGTTTTTCTTGATTTGGGGAACATGAACAATAAGTGAACAGTTCATTTCTTAGCAGAAAAACGCACAGGAAGTTATATCAAGGTAGCCAATGTAATCATTTGGATTTAATTGAATTACATATTTCACCATCATGTGAGAAAACTTTTGCCATGGGCTAAGCATTATGTTTAAAGCTTCCAAAACAATGTTAAAATTCTTGGATCCCTGACAGCCAATATTTATTTGAAAAATATCCATCCGTAAAAGTCCATCTCTACTATAATATTACCTCTTGATATTTTTCTATGACATAAAAACTCTGTTCACGCTGAAAGGTAAACAAATGGAATAGAAGCATCATTTGAGCTCAAGCCATATCAACAATTTTGTGGATTTCCATTGCCAGAAAATCTTGCTCAAAATTATGAAGAATAATTATATCAACAGAATGGGGGAAAAGTCTTGGTGTAATATCAAAATAGTTGGGGAAGTGATAGCTTGCTGGAAGAGTACTGCTAGCTGAGTGTCTAGAAAGGATAATGAAGCCATTTTATCACGTTAAAATCCCATTTATTTTTTTGTTAGTCATCACCTGAGGATATTTTTCCCCATTGATTTTTTAAAATATATTTTTGTTGATTTCAGAGAGGAAGGGAGAGGGAAAGAGAGACAAAAACATCAATAATGAGAGGAATCATTGATTGGCTGCCTCCTACATTCCCCCTACTGGGAATTGAACCTGTAACCCGGGACCTGGGACCTTGCAGTCTGCAGGCCAATGCTCTATCCACTGAGCTAAACTATTTTTTTTTAGACAGAGTAGAAAGGATGGGGAGAGACACAGGGAGAGAAAGATCAATGTGAGAGAAACACATCGATTGATTGCCTCTTGCAGGAGCCCCAACCAGGGCGGGTATTGTGTCTACAGTGGAGGTACCTGCCCTTGACAGGAATCAGTAATCAAACTTGCAACCCTTCAGTCTGCAGGCTGATGCTCTCACCACTGAGAAAACTGGTCAGGAAAAAAATCTCATTTAAATACTGAAATAAATGATCATTTACTGTGTAAACAGACACATCCTAAATAATAATAACCTAATAGGCTAAGTGTCTGGTAGTCCAGTCAATCGTTCAACCAATCAAAGCATAATGATATGCTAACGCAACTCAACTGCTCGCTATGATGTGCATTGACCACCAGGGGGCAGATATTTTGACTGGTAGGTTAGCTTGCTACAGGGGTCTGGCCTATTGGGACTGAGTGAGATGGGCCAAACACACACTGGAGCCCTCCCGAGGTCCCTCTCCAGCCCTGATCATGCACCAGTGGGGTCTCTTGGCCTAGCCTGTGCCATCTCATAATCCGGGACCCCTTGGGGGATATCAGAGAGGCAGTTTTGACCCAATCCTGTAGGCCACTCCACTCAGGAGGGCACCAGATGCAGGGCTCAGGGGTGGCATGCACTGCTGCTGGAGTACAAGCCTCTCTGGATAGGGACTGATTGGGCATGAACCCATGGCTAGTGCAGTGGCGCTGGGATGAGAGGGAGTGGCAGGTAGGAGCTTCAGGCAGTATTGGACTGCGGGTTTCAGCCCAATCCCCACAGGCCACCCAAAGGGACCCCTCCTGTGCACAAATTTGTGCATGGGGCCTCTAGTTTAAATATATTTTAATATGTAATTACTGGTAGATATGATTTTTCTGTGTATTTATTTATACAAATACACACACACATATATATATATACACACATATACCTGAACATGAACCTCAACTTGTAATATTCTTGCACTGTATTATTAATAAATCTGTTTCTGTAGCTTCCAGTTTCTCATCACCCAATTCAAGGAGGTCATCTGTCTGTATTTGTTCCCAAAATATTGTCTGAGGAGATTTCTATCCTAGCAT
Source organism: Murina feae (assembly GCA_004026665.1). Classification (NCBI taxonomy): domain Eukaryota; kingdom Metazoa; phylum Chordata; class Mammalia; order Chiroptera; family Vespertilionidae; genus Murina; species Murina feae. Next base: position 14,545 of record PVJC01016696.1, on the reverse strand, counting down.
CCTCAACCAAGAACTAGCATGCCAGTTCTTGCTGCATCAACAGATGAGTTTTATTTAAACAAAAGGGCAGGTACCTCCATTGTATCCATAGATACAATTCCAAGGTTGATGCTTAGTGCAGAGTAAATATTACAATAAAATTATCAATAGTTATGAGATTACAATAAACTTCTGTATTAAATAAATATGTTTATTCATTTATGTTTACATAAAGGATACAGAAGGTAAAAATACATTAAAAGAATACTTTACTTTTATTTAATTGGAAAATTCAGTTCCCACTTCCCGATTTTTAGCTATATCTGTCTGTATCTACATCCATAATTGTTTCTTCATTTTCTTAACACAGAACTATCCAAGTATCTTTTGTCAAGTTAAGAAGGAAAATCATAAATATTTATTTCTAAGGTGGTAAACACAGACATGGGAATGAGAGAGCTAAAGCCATTACAAGGACTCCGGACCCTGAAATTTTTCATTTTGAGATATCCAGACAGATGAATGAGAAATACAATGGCTACAACCAGGCCTACGGGAAGCAGAGCATTCTTCTGAAACACATTACAAAGATCTGTGTGGCTATTCAGCTCTTCTCACAGACTCCTTGCTCCCTCTTACACAAACAAGGAGAACAGGAAAAGAACACTAGACTTGAAGGTAGAGTAACTAAGTGTGAGTGTGACTTTAGCACTTACTCATTATGGATCCTGGACATGTTACTTGAACTTTTTGTGCGTCTGTTTCCTTGTTTAGAAAACAGACAAGCATATATCCAAGGCTAATTGGAGATTCAAAAATAGTCATGTATAGGAAAGTACCTGGTACACTGTCAGACACTATACTTTTATGAAGTATTATACTTGTCACCCACATATTATTATTATTACACAAGAGGCCTGATGCATGAAATTCGTGCAAGGGGCTCGGCCCTTGCAGCCACAGCAGCTTGCCTCAGCCCTCTCAGCACTGGCTTCATCCAGAAGGTCATTCATCTGTCCAGTCTAATTAGCATATTATGCTTTTATTATTATAGATCATGGCGAATAAATTCAAGAGTTATGTGACTTCAGTTGTGTTTAGGGAAGAATGTATTCATTTGAAACTCAATCATTATTGTGTGAGTCTCCTCATATTATTTCACTTCAGTTATGATGCTTTAATCTTAGACTCCAATTATATATCTAATAAGTGAATTTAAAAAGGAGTTTATTGTAATCTAAAGGCCCTTTAAATTTTTTATGACATGAAGAGTTGCCACAGACACACTCTTCTTCTTCCCCCCCCCCCACACTCTTCTTGCATCTTACCTTGACACAGTCAAACTCAATTAACTAGCTATAGCTGGTTTGGCTGGGTGGATAGAGCATTGGCCTGTGGACTGAAGGGCCCTGGGTTCGATTACAGTCAAGGGCATGTACCTTGGTTGTGGGCACATCCCCAGTAGGGAATGTGCAGGAGTCAACTGATCAATGTTTTTCTCTCATCGATGTTTCTAACTCTCTGTCTCCTTTCCTCTCTGTAAAAACTCAATAAAATATATTTAAAAAAAAACTCAATTAACTATTCAGATCGGCAAAGCATCTTTTACATTTTTCATAAAGCTTCTAAGTGAAAAGGTTGTACTTATCTGTCAATTAAGTTATGCATCTTTCAAAAATAGCTAATAGATGTAAGCGAAGGCAAAGTTGCAATCACAGATTGTATTCAGTGTAATTTAGAAGATCAAAATAAACCCAGCTAGGTAATTACAAAATGTGTTCTTAGAGATTCTGCAATGCAGCAACATCAACTGGATAGAACACTGAAGAGAAAGTCTAAAATCACGTGTTGGTTAAAAAAAATTCGGCACAGATTATTACAAGGGGATTTCGTTTAATCTCTCCAGTTTTGGTTTTGAGATGTCTAAAAGTAACTCCTGAGAGACTTGAAATGTCTATTGGGCATTTCAGAGTGTCAGGATCTTCTTTAAATAACTTCTGAAGCACCTAAAAATGAGCCATTGACTTGGCTAATGGTGGATTGAGTAGAGCTAGGGAACAAGCTCCTAAGGACGGCAAGGGCGAAGTTGCAAGTAGATAAGTCAGCCAGGCCATAGAGCTGGCTCTGTGAGCATTTTATGACTCCGGACTGAAATACTAGTATATGGACATTATACCTTCTCTCAATTCAGGTAAAAATGATTTGAACAAGTTGTCATGCAATCTTATATGTTACACAGCTATTTATTACTATAGTGATTTAAAAAATTTGGGCACCGTAATTTATATCATGCCATAACATTTTCAGCCCTGGGTTCTACTTATTCTTTGGATCTCAGTTCTTACTGAAACAAACCACTTTTTAATTGTCTGTATACTAATTAGTTTACCACTTTACATTCAGGAATCTCTACATGGTCAGAAAAGTTAGAGCAAAGGGTGTTCAATTCAGAAATTTCTTTTTAATATCATTTATTGTAAAACAATGTAACAAACACTAATGATTATTAATAACAGTAGTGTACATTTACAAAATGCCTATTCTATGTATATCATATTGTACTAAGAGGCTTCACATGCATTTTCTCTAACCAGTACAACTGTATAAAAATGAGGCATTATGTCCTCCATTTTACATGTAAAGAAAGTGAGTTACACAAATGTTAAGTAACTTGATTAAGCTCAACTGTTCGGTTTGGAGTCAGGATTCAAACCTCAGTTTTTCTCTCCAAACCTCAGGAACAAAGGCATAATTTACATATTCAGAGCACATGTTAACAATCAACATTAAAAAGTATAATCACTAAAGGGTTTCTCTTACTATTTAGTATTTAACAAATATATTATTTTTCAAAATATGTGTATATTATTATTATTTAAATATTTTACTTTTTATCATTGGTTTTCCAGATGATATTTTTCTCCCTTGGTGTAGTGACTCTTACTATTAGGTGCTTTGGTATTGATAGAAACTATAAACCCTCATTTTAGGAAAATGCATCTATCCATCATCTATCTGTCTATCTACTTATCTATCATCTATCTATCATCTATCTATCTATATCTATCTATCTATCTATCTATCTATCTATCTATCTATCTATCTATCTATCTATCTATCTATCATCTATTATCTATCTATCATCATCTATCTATCATCTTTCTCCAAAATCTTGTGTGCAATTTCAAGAACCCCAAGCTACACTATAAATTTAGGGTGACCCACCATCCTGGTTTGCTTGGGACTAAGCAGTTCCCAGGATGAGGGACTTTCAGTTTTGAAACAGAGAAATTCCTGGACAAACCAGGACAAGTTGGTCATCCTAAAATGTACCATTTAGAAAACACTATAGTAAATAATGTTACTAGAAGCTAAGACTTTTGGTTTTCTATAAACTATAAATGAGGACATAGGGCTGAGCAAGAAAATGAAGACTTTACTAATTTAAAACCTTTATATTTTACTTAGCATAAGTAGTGGTGTATACTAATGGAGTGCATGACAAGGGGTGGTTGAGTTAATTTTTATCAGTTGTTCTGGGCTATTTTATTATAGTTTAAATGTTTCAGAAAAGAAAGCTTTATTGTTGTATGTTTCATGCTATTTGATATTTTAAGTGAATAAATCCTATATAATAAAAGGGTAATATGCAAATTGATCCTAACAGCAGAAAAACTGGGAATGACTGGTCACTATGACACACACTGACCACTAGGGGGCAGATGCTCAATGCAGGAGTTTCCCCCTGGTGGTCAGTGCACTCCCACAAGGGGAACAGTGCACTCCCACCAGGGGAACTCAGCAACAAGCCAGGCTGACACCTGCCAGCACAGTGGTGGTGGTGGGAGCCTCTCCTACCTCCTCAGTAGCACTAAGGATGTCCCACTGCAGCTTAGGCCTGCTCCCCGCTGACACATGGATATCCCCTGAGGGCTCCCATGTAGCCAGAGGGATGTCTGACTGCAAGCTTAGGCCCAATTCTTTAGGGGAGCGGGCCTAAGCCAGCAGGTGGACATCCTCCCAAGGGGTCCCAGACTATGAGAGGGCATAGGCCAAACTGAGGGACTCCCCCCCCCCAAGTGCACAAATTTTTGTGCACTGGGACTCTAGTATATCAATAAAATAAATTGGTAGGTGAAAAATAAAGTATGGACTAAAAAATACAATGAAGATGAGAAAAAGAGTTCTATGGAAAGTAAACTCATAGGGTAATCCTATATAATAAAAGGCTAATATGCAAATCTACCAAACAGTTGAACGACTGGTTGCTATGATGCCCACTGACCACCAGGGGGCAGGTGCTCAATGCAGGAGCTGCCCCCTGGTGATCAGTGCACTCCCACAGGGGGACCACTGCTCAGACAGAAGCCCTGATCTGGGCTCATGGCTGGCAAGTGCAGTGGTGGTGGCAGGAGCCTCTTCCACCTCCACAGCAGCACTAAGGATATCTGATTGCTGGTTTAGGCTGACTCCTTCTGGAGAGCTGTCAGTCAGTCATCTCCCAAGGGCTCCCAGACTGTGAGAGGGTGCAGGCTGGGCTGAGGGACAATCCCCCAGAGTGCACGTATTTCATGCACCAGGCCTCTAGTTTGATAGTAAATCCCTAATCAGGCAAGTTATGGTAGTTGGTCATGTCCAAGCACATGATTTCTTTAGTTAAAGGCTTATCTTTGCTTTAAGCAAGCCCTGTCCATAGTTTCTGTGCAATTATGTTAAGACACTTTTTAACCTCACCATTTAGCCATATTTTTTCAGTATGTTTATTGACTTTTAGAGAGAGAGAAAAGAAGAGGGAGAAAGAGAGAAACATCAATTGAGAGTAAAGCATTGATTGGTTGTCTCCTGCACATCTCATACCAGGATCAAGCCTGCAAACTGGGCATGTGCCCTAACTGGGAATTGAAGCTCAGCCTTTCAGTGCATGGGACAATGCCCCACTAACTGAGCCACACTGGCCAACATACCTTTAAAATGCCAATCCCCACTTTGCTTTCTCCCACCTTCATGTAATTTTCCTTACTTATTTCCTCCTTAATTTCAAATGCATAAAAGAAATTGCAAACTTTTATTCTCTGGAGCATTTAAGATATTACTCCCTGGCATAGGTCTCAAATAAAATTTTCTATAAAACTTTTCATAAAACATTTCTATACCTTTGGTAGTTTCTTATGTCAACAACTTCATAAATTGGCCATTTTCTCACAAAAAGGACATAATACCTAATTACTTATGTATTAAATTAGTAATTTAATTATGAAAGGTCTCATAAAGGCATCATTCATTATTTTATGATAATCATATTTTAATTTCAATTTTGCTATAGGACTAAATACCAACAATATTATCATTCAATTCTCACACTATACTTTTTTTTCTAAAAAGACAAGCTTAAGCAGCTGTTTTTTAAAAATAAAATATTATGTATTCTAGATAAGAACCAGAATATTTTTATAACTTGCAACATTTAAGGTTGTGACAAAATGTATTTTTTATTTTAATTAGCAATTTATACTAAAACTAGAGGTCTAGCCTGCACCCTCTCCAATCTGGATCTCCTTGGGGGATGTCTGACTGCTGGTTTATGCCCAATCCTGGGACATTCCTCTCACAATCCTGGACTGCTGGCTCCTAATCACTCACTTGCCTGCATGCCTGGTTGTCCCTAACTGCCCCCCCTGCTGGCCTGGTTACCCTCAACTGTCCCCTCCCTGCCAGCCTGGTCACCCCTATCTGCCTGCCTCCCCGCCCCTCACCAGCCTGGTTGCTTCTTACTGCCCTCCCTGCCAGCCTGGTCACCTCTTACTGGCCCCCTGCCAGCAGTTGCCCCCAACTATCCCCCCTGTTGGCCTGGTCGCCCCTCACAGCCACCCCGATGGCCTGATTGTTCAGGCGTTTGGTCGTCCCTCACTAAATCCCCTGCTGGCCTGGTCATAGGCAGCCATCTTGTGAGGGCATGAGGTTAATTTGCATACCATCTCTTTATTATATAAGATGACTAAGTTTATATGCTGTTAAGAATTCAGAACAATCTTATTTTTTTAAATCCATAATATGAGAAATTGGCTAGAGACCATCCAATCAGATTTCACTTTTCTTTCAAATCAGATTTCCCTTATCTTCTGTCCTTACTCAGAACTGTAAACTCAAAGACAAAGCATGGTTATTTTACCAAGAGGCTGTCAGATACTGTTATTTTCAGACTTTTATACTCTCTTATCACTCTCCATTTACATAATCCCAGGATGCTATTCTGCGGAGGCATTCAATTTGCAAAGAGACAACAACCATAAAATCCAGTCATTGTTTCACAACTGTGAAATTAGAAAATAATGGGTGTGGCTAATCCATAGCAGCACTTACTAGCACTCTTAGAATTTAGTGATAATATTATGCCATAATGTGAAAAGAGGGAAAAAACAACAAGGAGGGAAAATAAACCAAGGTAGAATACACTTTCAATGACTAACACAGGAAAAAAACAGATGTGTATGTCTTCTGATTTAATTGAAGTATTTGATAATATTCAAAAGCCAGAATTTAGTAGAAAAGACCTGCTGCCTAGATGTAAACAATAATATAGTTGAATTTATAAAATCAACAAAGTTACATTAGAAAAATATCACCAAGCACCATATGATTGAATTTTTGAATGCTTCTATTTGCAATTGATTTTCTAATTATTTTCTTCATAGACTATAATATTTAAAGATTTTCTATAAATAGAAAGAGAAAAGCATCAAAATCCTAAAGCCTAGATATCAAATATCACTCCCATGAAGATCAGGTAAGTCAGAATTTTTTAGTTAACCTTGAAAATGAGAATATCAAGCATTTTTTAAAGAATTCAAAACACTTTTTGTATTAAATAAAAAGTAATTATAAGGTAGGACATTTACTAATATATCTTTCAAACAACATCTGTTATTAACATATGTTTCTATTTTCTTAGAATAGGTAACAAAAATTAATAATTCAAAGTTACAAAAATTACAAAGTTACATTTTATACTATTAAATGTAGCTTTTGCTATTTAGTATATGATGTGAAAACCCCCCAAAAGTTTTAGATTATTTATACACAAACTGCTAATTCTTTTTTAAAATATGTTTTTAATTTATTTATTGATTAAGGTATTACATATGTGTCCTTACTCCCCCATTACCCTCCCGATCCTCCCCCCCACTCATGCCCTTACTCCCTGTTGTTTGTGTCCATTGGTTAGGCTTATATGCATGCATACAAGTCCTTTGGTTGATCTCTTCCCCTTGTTAACTAAAATATTAAATACTTTAGATATTGTTATTAAAATCTAAATCATTAGATATTAACACACACGTTTAAAATATTTAGAATAATAATATGTATATATATTTATATATAATGTTTTGATGTAAAACATTTTTATGTATCATATATTTTTTATAAACATGTTATGTTTATATGTTTTTATATTGTAGAAGAGAATTTTATTTGTCTAATTTATTTTACCAAACCACATCATTTTATAATTCTCTGCTCAAAGTTTAAAGAATAAAAAGAAAATGCAAAAGTAGAATACATTATTTTGTTCTCCAGTAGAGACATGTAGAGGGATTTAAATTATTGGATTCTTCCACAAATGTTGTATTTGTTGCCAAGAAACACAGGTGCTTTAACTACACTGCCTTTCGGCAATTGAAGAATCAGGGTAGATAGATGGCCAATTTCACTCCTCTAAGGAGGAATCTTCTTAGTGAGAAAAATCTCAGCAGATTAGTAACCAAAACCAGGTTCTGGAGATATGGGGCTGGGTAAGTCTTCAGACTGTTCCTGGGTAAGTGTTAAATATCGTTGGCTAAATTAAACTTATTATTTGCAATTTAAATATATGTATAGGAACTAATCTTTGATTCTTGGTCTTAGTATAAGAATTGATACAATTGCTAATACCTTGGAAAGGTGAAAATTCATTGTTAGCACTAAGCAAGTAAATATTTAGCATTTAATTTACATGTGAAGTCCAATTGTGAGAATTCAAGAAATAATTTGTGGTGGTGGTTATGGTTGCGATTATATTCCTCTAGTTCCCCAGGTAATCCTTGAGTAATAGTTACTTAGTTGTTTTGATACACTTCCAGCTTTGTTCAAGGAAATGGTATTTCCACTGTCTTAAATTATTTTGTGTAGTATAACACATACTTATTATGTAATGCTTTAAATTGATATAGTGTGAAGGTTTGAATCCTGTTTATGTCATGTGATAATTGCACGACTTTAGGTGTATTCCTCATTCTCTCTATAAAATAAAATAACACAGAGCTTGCTTCATAGGGTTATTTTAAGCACACAATAAGGAGTTTAAAATACAGAGTTTATCACATGGTGACATAAGAAGCACTCAGTTTAGCATAGTGTTCTCCAGGTACATCCATGATGTCTCCATGGGTATGAAATAAGCCAGTCAGAGAAAGACAAGTACCATATGATTTTACTCATATGTGGAATCTAATGAACAAACTGAACTACCAAGCAAAATAGGAACAGACTCACAGATTGAGAGCAAGCAGACAGCTCTGGTAGTGGTGGCAGGAGGTGTTAGTGGGCAGGGATTGAGCAAAAAAGAGAACTCATGGACATAGACAACAGTGTGGTGATGTGGGGGTAGGAGTTTGGGGGGTGGAGGTGGAAGAGGGCATAGAGGAGATAAATGGTGATGAGGAAAAATTAAGTTAAATTAAAACAAAACAAAACTAAAGCTAGAAAAAAAGAAGTGCTCAAAAAAGCTTTCTCTTACAATTGTGCTCTAGCTACAATACTCATATTCTTGCTTATCACTGACTTCTTTATATAGCATTATGACTTTGTTATATTTCTAGTCCCTCTATTTAGAATGCATTTTTTTTCTATTTTCAAATTCTAGATTTCATCAAGATGTCACCTCCCCTGTGACACTAATGGTAGTTTTCCCAAATTGAATGACCTAGAGCTTGCCAAAGTTACGTATATTTTAATATTCAACTCAGTATATTTTAATTTAGAGTTTATGTAGGTTCTCCTATTGAACTGTAAATACCATGAAAGCTGAGAGCTATTTTGTTCTTTTCTATCTGGTCCAAAGCTTACCATAGCACCTTGCAAATGGCAGGATTCCACTTTGGGAGTTAAGGGCAGGGTTAAATGAATAAATGAATACATCACAACCTTATCTGAATTAGAGAGCAATGAGTTCTCTAATTAAGAAGTGGCTGAGAAATTATAATGGTGAGGACAAGTTAGTATGGAAAAACCTCCAACATTAATATTCAACAGATTAAATGTTAATCACCAAATGACATACTAAATATTGTTGTAAATCTGATATTTAAAACTTCTCAAAATACAATAACTTTTATTAAAGAGAGTCTTGAATAATGCTCTCCAGTTCCATCCATGCTGTTGCAAATGGTAAGAATTCCTTTTTTACAGCAGCATGGTATTCCATTGTGTAAATGTACCACAGTTTTCTAATCCACTCATCTGCTGATGGACACTGTTTTGGAAACAGCCTAAATTACAGGATGCTGTAATTTGTATTGTAAATTGTACTGCTATGAACATAGGGGTGCATATATCCTTTCTGATAGGTGATTCTGGTTTCTTGGGACATATTCTTAGAAGTGGGATTACTGGGTCAAATGAGAGTTCCATTTTTAGTGTTTTGAGGAAACGCCATACTGTTTTCCACAGTGGCTAAACCAGTCTGCATTCCCACCAGCAGTGCACGAGGGTTCCTTTTTCTCCACATCCTCGCCATCACTTGTCATTTATTGATTTGTTGATGATAGCCATTCTGACAGGTGTGAGATGGTATCGCATTGTCATTTTGATTTGCATCTCTCAGATGGTTAGTAACTTTGAGCATGTTTTTATATGTCTTTCAGCCTTCTGTGCATGTCTTCTTTCGAAAAGGTGTCTATTCAGGTCCCTTGCCCATTTTTGATTGACTTTATCTTCCTTTTGTTAAGTTGTATGAGTTCCCTATAAATTTTGGAGATTACACCCTTTTTGGAGATAATATTAGCAAATATGTTCTTCCATGCAGTGGCTTTCTTGTTGTTTTGTTGATGGTTTCTTTTGCTGTGCAGAAGCTCTGTATTTTGATGTAGTTCCATTTTTAAAATTTTCTCCTTAGTTATATCAGTAAAGATATTGCTAGGACAAATGTTTGCTATTTTGCTGTCTATGGCTTCTTCTAGGATTTTTATGGTTTCCTGCCTTACCTTTAAGTCCTTTATTCATTTTGAGTTTATTTTGGTGTATGGTGTAAATTGGTGTTCTAGTTTAACTTTTGCATGTATCTGTCCAATTTTCCCAACACCATTTATTGAAGAAACTGTCTTGACTTCATTGTATTCTCTTGTTTCCTTTGTCTAATATTAATTGAACATAATGACTTGGGTCGATTTCTGAGTTCTCTGTTCTGTTCCATTGGTCTATATGTCTGATTTGGTGCCCGTACTCGGCAGTTTTTAGAACAGTGGCTTTGTAGTATAGCTTGATATCTGGTATTGTGATCCCTCAAACTTTGTTCTTCTTTCTCAAGATTGCTGCAGCTATTTGGGGTCTTTTTTAAATTCCATATGAATTTTTGAATAGTTTGTTTTAGATCTTGGAAGTATGCCCTTGGTATTTTAATAGGAAGTGTACTGAATCTATAGATTGTTTTGGGTAGTAGGGACATTTTAATGATGTTGATTCTAGCAATGAATGAACATGATGTATTCTTCCATTGGTTTATGTCTTCCTCTAGCTCCTTTTTCAGCATCCTGTAATTTTCTGAGTACAGGTCCTTTACCCCCTTGGTTGAATTTATTCCTAGATGTCTTCATTTTTTTTTTTTTGTTACAATGGTAAATGGGATTTTTTTTAGTTTCTCTTTCTGTGAGTTCATTATTGGTGTATAAAAAAAGCCATAGATTTCTATGTGATAATTTGTATCCTTCTACATTGCCAAAATCATTTATTAATTCTAATAGTTTTTTGATGGAGTCTTTAAGTTTTCTATGTAAAATATCATGTCATCTGTGAATAATAACAATTTTACTTCTTCTTTTCCAATTTGGATGTCTTTTATTTCTTCTTGTCTGATCATTATGCTAAGCAAAATAAGCCAATCAGAAAAAGAGAAATATCACATGATCTCACTCATTGGTGGACTATAAAGAACATCATAAACTGAGGAACAAAAATAGATACAGAGACAAAGAAGCATCAAAACAACTGTCAAATGTCAGTGGGAAGGCAGGGCAGGGTGGGGGGGGGTAAGAGATCAACCAAAGAACTTGTATGCATGCACATAAGCATAACCAACGGACACAGACACTGGTGGTGGGGTGGGGGTATATGCTTGGGGGTAGGGGAAGCAGGGAGGAGGTCAATGAGGAGAGAAAGGAGATATATTCACCATTATTTGTAATTCTTTAAACAATAAAAAATGAAAATATAGTCTTGAAAATTAATCATTTTGTTTCCACAGAAATATTTCATATTTTAATCAAAGCATTTGTTGCCAATTATCATAATTGGCTCCGGGAAAAGTTACACTAAAAGGTGAGGGTAATGATGATGTGGAAATTCTGAAATAGGATAGTAAAATAACAGACAGATGAGCAAATAGCCTAGCCCATTCAGCTAGGCAAAAGCATTTGTCTAAATTTGAAGTTGGAAGTCTCAATCCAATATTGGCCACAGAAAAGCTCATAATAATTGTTACTACTCAAATCTGAACTGGTCATTCCACCTTTAAAAAATACTAATAAACATCAGTATAAAGGAGATACAGTATGACTTGGGGAGATAAAAATTATGAATTAAAAATCTTTGAATTAACCTTGCTAAAAAGCAAACAAAACAGGATTATCTGATGAGAAGTCCTTGAAGGAATCTTGTTGACCTAAGCATATTAAACATTGAAATTAATGAACTAATTATTATTCCTCTCAGTAAAATTCAAAAGTAGAGTTTAGAGATTATTTACATTTTGCCTCTACAAGAGGATATGGAAACAAAACAAAACAAAACAAACAAACAAAAAGAAGGAATACTCTTACAAGACAAACTAAGGAGGGCAAAGGGCTTACTCAAGTTTAAATCCATAGCAACTCTGTCCCTATTTTTCATAAATTAATGAAAATCGCCAAGAAATCCTCCAGTATATTCAACCATACAGCTACGAAGGTTCCCGATATACAAACATGCACCACATGGCCATATATACAAAGGTGGTCCCATAAAATTATAATGGAGCATAAAAATTCCTATCACCTAATGATACTACAGCCATTGTAATGTTGTAGTGCAATGCATTACTTGTGTGTTTGTGGTGTTACTAGTGTAAACAGATCTACTGCTCTGATAGTCTTATAAAAGTACAACATATACTTTTATGCACAGCACATAATACTTGGTAATGATAATAAATGACTATATTACTGGTTTATGTATTTACTATTCTATACTTTTTATCATTATTTTAGGGTATACTCTTTCAATTTATAAAAAAAGTTTGCTACATAGTCAGCAGTCTCATACATCTTCCGTCTGCCACATCCCTTGATGGCATTATTTTCTGTTGTATAATACCACTAGAGGCCCAGTACATGACATTTCTGCACTGGTGGTAGGGGTGTGGGTCCCTTAGCCCAGCCTGAGCCCTTTCAGAGTCCAGGAGCCCTCAGGGGATGTCTGGCAGTCCGACATGCTTAGCGCAGCTGCACAGGCGGAAGATGCTCCTACCACTGCTGTTGTACTACCAGCCATGAACCTGGCTTCTGGCTGAGTGGCATACCCCTATGGGAACACACTGACCACCAGGGAGAGGCTCCTGCATTGAGCGGGATTGAGCTGAAACCGGCTCTCTGACATCCCCTGAGGGGTCCTGGATTGCGAGAGGGTGCAGGCCAGGCTGAGGGACTCTACTGGTCCATGATTGGAACTGGGGAGGGACATGAGTAAGGTGATCAGACGTCCCGCTTTTGGCGGGAAAGTCCTGATTTTTAACAATTTGTCCCGCATCCCGCGGCGTTTTAAAAAAGTCTCGATTTTTGGAAAGAATGCATGACAAGCTAGGGAACGGCAGGAGAACGGGAAGGGAAGGTACGGTTTTCGGAGGCCAAGCAGTCAATGGTGTCCCGCTTTACCAATGTTAAAATCTGGTCACCTTAGACAGGAGAGGTTGGCCAGCTGGGGAGGGACTGTGGGAGGGCTTCAGGGTGTGTCCAGCCCTTCTTGTTCAGCCCTGATTGGCTGGACCCCAGCAGCAAGCTAACCTACCAGTCGAAGCATCTGCCCTGTGGAGGTCAGTGCACATCATAGTGAGCAGTTGAGCGGCCTTAGCATATCATTAGCATATTACGCTTTGATTGGTTGAACAGATGACCAGATGACCAGACACTTAGCATATTAGTCTTTTGTTATATAGGATGCAGTACAGTCCTGTATCTGAGGAGTGATAGGTTATACAATATAGCCAGGTGTGTAATAGGCTATATCATCTGGGTATGTGAGTATAGGCTATGATGTTTGCATAACGACACATTTCTCAGAATGTGTCCTTGTCATTAAGTGGCACATGTGTAGATTTAAGCGCAAACTATGAAAATTCTTAAGATAGTCAACCGTGTGAATACAAAGTTTAATTTTCCTCTGATGCAACCTTTAACCACAAAGCAAGTGATGACCACAAAGCTTATAAACCAAGTTCATCCTAGAAAATTGATTTTTTCACTCAACCTAGAGAAAATGAGATCTGCAAAAAATGGAATTTATTTCCTTAAACTATAAAACACCTCACAAGCCTTGTGAAAATTTAGCTACCACTATATTCACATCCCTAACCACATATACATACCTCCACATTCTATGTATGTTACCCACAAAAACATGCATGTTTTTACCCACAACTACAAATATAGCCTATGTGAGTTTCATATATCATCATATAATATACATCAAGGTAGACATATTATACATATATAATATGTAATATTACTTTTTAGTCACAAATATTTATATTTATTTAACATACTACTTGAGTAAAGGGTATCCTTAAAAGTTTAATACCAAGCCCCAAGTGAATGAATATATATATATATATATATATATATATATATATATATACACACACACACACACACTAGGGGCCCGGTGTACAAAAATTTGTGCACCCGGGGTGGAGGAAGTTCCTCAGCCCGGCCTGTGCCCTCTCACAGTCTGGGACCCCTCAGTGGATGTCCTATGATGGCCCCAGTCTGCCAGGCACCTTTTATGTGTGTGTATGTGTGTGTGTGTGTGTGTGTGTGTGTGGCCACTGGGGACCTGCCCCCAGCTGCATCTGAGGCTCAGAGCAGTCCTCCTGTGTGTGTCTACCTGCTGGGGACCTGCCCCCAGGCACACTGTGGAGGCTTGGAGCAGGCACCCCCTGTATGATGATCTCTCAGACTCTTGCCCTCCCCTGCATGTTGTTCTCTTTTTTGAGCTGTGGCCAGGGTTGGGTGCTGCCTGCCTCCCAAGCTTCCCTACTGCCCATCTTCCTCCAGCCACCAGAAAG